>SKCR01019266.1:0-89107 GCA_019454045.1 Zanthoxylum bungeanum
AGTATATTCCCGCTCACTCTACCTTTGTCTTGCAGGATCGTTAATTCCTCCAACCTACAAATTCTGATTGTAGACCTCGGCCGAATTCCAGCATCCACAATTATGAACTTCAAAGTTGTAGATATTTGAGTCTTCTTTAATTTGGAATTTGAATCACCTCAATCTAATATCGGAGTAAAACGTTCTGGCCCAAAATATGACAATTGCGCAAAGTTAAAGTTTCCGAAATTATACTTCATTAGAACACCATTTCAAGTTTCCAATCTCCAAAATCAAAATGTCAAATCCAGTTTTTGCCCTTATTTGTTCCACATTTCGTCCTGATTGATTCCATTAAGTCTCGATTTTATTTTATTTGTAAATTAAACTTAAACATATCAAAACGTTCATGAAACTTGAGAAACTAAACAAAATATTAAGTAAAAGGGGCGGTAAATATTGATATATTATCCGCTCATCACAACCCTAAACCTAACATGTTGCCAGCCCTCGAAAAAAATAATAAAATAAATACAATAAACAATTAAATTTAAACTAAGCCACTTTCGTATGGATCACGGTTGCATTTAGCGTATGCAACAAGCCTTTAAACCCTTAGGTGTCCCTAGTGGACGAGTTGTAGTCTCGTGAGGGCTTACAGTGACGATACCCACAAACGTCAATCTAATGAACACAAAAGCAAAAAAGACAAGAGAAAAGAGAATAAGCAATTTGGTGACTAAACAATTGAAACGTCTTATCCAAGTTAATAGTTGTTTTCTTTCTTTCTAAATTACCAAATAAGTAAATTCTCCGATTATTTTTATCATGCTTCATATACACAACCAACAAGGTATTAATCAAATCATTGTGCCCATAATATTCATAAGTGTAGTTGAAAAGAGAGTAATATTTTTGTCCTAAAGTTATATCAGAATTCACACTTTTTTTTGGTAATGGATTTTTTTTATAACATCTTCAATCCATGTAGCGAGCTTTAGGCCAGTGACTCCAAGCCAGTTGGCTTTAGGGCACTAGGTGTTAAGACACCCTTACATACTTAATTACTCAGATTTCATATATATATATATATATATTTTACAACATCTTCAATCAATGTAGCGAGCTTTGGGCCAGTGACTCCCAAACCAGTTGGCTTTAGGGCACTAGGTGTTATGACACCCTTATAGACTTAATTACTCGGATTTCATATATCTTTGTTTTGACAACATCTTCAATCCATGTAGCGAGCTTTGGGCCAGTGACTCCCAAGTCAGTTGGCTTTAGGGCACTAGGTGTTAAAACACCTATACGGACTTAATTACTCGAATCTCATATGTGGTTTTTTTTTTTTGCCATTACTTCCTTAGATGTTTCCTCCAATTAAACTAGAACACTGAATATTACAAACTTTTCACTTACAACTCATGGTCGTATGTTACCATGCATGTTCATAATACCTGTCATATGAACATATGAAGATCTAATTTAGCCAGTATTATGGAGAATTCATAAATAAATAATTCAAAAGGAAATAAATAAAAATTAACTTGTTACAAAATAGGTTGAGATAAGTCTCAGGAGTGGAAATTCCTTACACAACTATCTCACACCAATTTCACCTGATTAATCAAGTTAAAAACACAAAAACAAAAAAAAAAAATTTCTAAAATTTTTTTTTTTTTTAATTTTTTACTAAAAATCGAAAAATAAAAACAAGATACTAGTCTACTATTCCCCTCCCCCAAACCTAAATGAGACATTGTCCCCAATGTCTTAAAAAGTAGAAGAATAGTTTAGAAACAGTACCTGGTTAGCTGAAATTCTACATCTAAAAAGAAAATTAAAGGTTAAGATCCAGATTTATCTGACGCTTCTTACCACGATCATTATCAGACTGGTTTATCTTAGAAAGGATAGGGTCAATTTGTGGTTCAAAGGCTAAAATTTGTTCAATTAAATCATTGGCAGTTCTGGCAGTGAAGAAGATTTCTTTTACAGGTTTTGATACGAACCCATTTCTCCGGGCATCATCAAGAAACACATAAAGAAAATCATAAAATCCATTAGCGTTAAACGATCCAATCGGTTTCTGGTGTATGTTCAGGTTCGCCCAAGATAGTACTGTAAAAATTTCCTCCATCGTACCTAAGCCACATGGCAAAACAATAAAAGTATCAGCATGATTAATCATTTCCACAAGTCGTTCGGACATACCTGGCACGATAAGTTCCTCTCCATTTGATGGTCATATCATATTCGCATCTGCCAAGGGTTTTGGGATGATTCCCAGAACTTGACTACCTCCTTCATGTACGACCCTTGAAACGTACCCCATTAGTCCAAGATTGCCATCACCATATACTAGGTGCATATTCCTTTCAACTATGACTCGACCCAATTCATGTGATGCCGCTACGAATTATGGTTTAGAACCAGCACTAGTACCGCAAAACACACAAATGTTTACAACTCGTCTTCTTGAAGTTGCTTCCATTTTTTATGTATTTTTTTCTCAAGTCTGGATGCCTTCAAGAGTGCAATGATGAGTTGAATTTATAGAACCTGAAAAATGGTGAGTAATAATAGCATTAGTACTTGCCAAATGACAATTATTAGCTAAACAGTAAAATATATCGTGAAAGTCAAAAAGTCTGGATCATGTCGGAGAAAATAAAAGAAAATAACAAAACATATCACAATTATTCGATAAATACAAAGAGATAATAATATTTACAAAAAGTAACGGCTTGAATGACGTCTATGCGTCAAGGACAAGCTTCCTATCCAATTTTCTTATAAATTGGCAAACATGGTCTTTTACAGTCAGATTCCCGAGACTTAAATGTTGTCTTTCTTTTTGGAATTGTGCATGTAACATGTGAATTGCGTGATGCACATATCCATTGGGATGCGTCTCAAGAGTCAATGATATGTCATCCAAAGACTCCTTACTCAAGCCATCCCTAATGAATTTAATTTTATCTTCACGGTTATCAGACATCATTCCTAAAGAACGACAACGAGTATTACATGTCATGCATGCACATTTATAGCAAACACCCATTCTTTTAGCTCTTCTCTGTTTAGCATAGGTGCTTCTTCCTAAACCAGACAGATATGACATAAAAGAGTCAGAGGACTCACATGCCAATCGAACTCGTGCTTCAATAATCCAACGAATGTCATTAGGAATACCTTTGATCATCAGAAGTCTCATTCGTTCCAAGCGAGCTTTGTAGACTTTCATCAGAGAGTTTTGAGGGAGAGAATGAAATTACTTGTGCAGATTTGCGAGAACATCTTCCATCCTGAAATGTGACTTTACCTACAAAAATTAAACACACAAAAAATTAAACACCAAATCTGAATATATACACAATTTGCATGGGTTGCCTCCCTGCTAGCGCTAAGTTTAACGTCATCAGTTAGACATAACTGCCAGAACGTTAGGCTAGATCTGAAACTGTGACACTTTCTTTTTTTCGCTAAAATGATTCTCCGCAGTATTGCTTGACACACTGGCTGTTAACTTTGAATGTATCGTTGGTGTTGGGAGCAAGTAATTCAACAGCTCCATATGGTAAAACCTGAGTAATCACAAATGGACCTGACCATCTTGACTTCAGCTTTCTAGGGAAAAGTTTCAACCTTAAATTGTATAACAACACATACTGCCTTGGTTTCAGTTGTTTACGCACTATTTTTCGATCATGCCATTTCTTGGTCTTTTCTTTGTATAATCTGGCATTCTCATAAGCATGTAGGTGAAATTCCTCCAATTCGTTGAGTTGGTGGAGCCGTTTCTCTCATGCTGCTTGTGGATCAAGATTTAACTTCTTCAGTACCCAGTACGCTCTATCTTCAAGTTCCACTAGCAGATGACACGCTTTCCCAAACACCATTCGATATGGGGACATACCAATGGGTGTCTTGTAAGCTATCCGGTAGGCCGATATTGCGTAATCTAGTTTTGTAAACCAATCATTCCTTGTTGATCCAACGGTTCTCTCCAAGATTATTTTGATCTCCCTATTTGTAACTTCAATCTGTCCATTTGACTACGGATGGTAGGCAGTGGAAACTTTATGAGTAACTCCGTATTTGGATAGGAGTGCATCGAAATATTTGTTGCAGAAATGTGTGCCTCCATCACTGATAATCGCCTGAGGTGTTCCGAAGCGAGTGAAAATATTCTTTTAAGGAATTTTATCACTACTTTTGGATCATTTGATGCAAGTGCTATTACTTCAACCCATTTGGAGACGTAGTCTACTGTAACTAGTATGTACAGGTTTCCGAATGATGGAACAAAAGGTCTCATAAAATCAATCCCCCATACATCAAATATCTCAACTTCTAGAATGTTTTGCAGAGGTCCTTCATTTCTCCTCAAAATATTTCTCATTCTCTGGCACCTGTCACATTGAAGAGCAAATAAGTAAGCATCTTTAAACAGAGTGGGCCAAAACAAACATGATTGTAGGACTTTGGCAGCAGATTTATTCCCGCTGAAGTGTCCCCCGTATGGTGATGAATGACAATGATGTAAGACACTATTGACCTCTTCCTATGGAACACAACGTCTCAGTAATTGATGAGCACATAGTTTGAACAAGTACGGCTCATTCCAGACATAGTACTTGACTTCTTTGAAGAACTTCTTTCGTTGCTGATGTGTCCATTCCAACGGCCATTTTCCCGATACTATGTAGTTTACATAGTCAGCATACCAAGGAACATCCTATTGTTTCATGGTAAACAACTGTTCATCTAGAAAGGTTTCTTTGATTGTCAGTTCATTGCCAGCTGTTTCTCCATTCTAGAGCCTAGATAAGTGATCTGCCACTTGGTTTTCTGTCTCTTTCCTATCTCGGATCTCCACGTCAAATTCTTGCAACAGAAGCACCCAACGAATTAATCTAGGTTTGGCATCTTTCTTCGCGATCAGGTATTTGATTGCTGAATGATTTGTGTAGACCATCACTTTGGGACCCAGCAGATAGGATCAGAATTTATAAAAAGCAAACACAAGTGCGAGTAACTCTTTTTCAGTTGTTGTGTAGTGGAGTTGAGCGTCATTCAAAGTTCTGCTAGAGTAGTAAACGGAATGGAAAATTTTTACTTTGCGTTGTCCCAAAACTGCACCTACAGCAAATTAACTAGCATCACACATCACCTCAAATGGAAGGGTCCAGTCCAGTGTTATTATGATAGGGGCATAGACCAGCTTATATTTCAAGATATCAAAAGCTTCATGGCATTATTTGGTGAAGTTGAAAGGCATTACTTTCTCCAGCAGATTACATAGAGGTTTAACAATCTTAGAGAAGTCTTTGATAAATCTTCTGTAAAAGCCTGCATGTCTGAGAAAACTGCGAATCCCTGTGACAGTTGATGGTGGAGGTAATTTTTCTATTATCTCGATCTTTGCTTTGTCTACCTCGATTCCCTTTTGTAAGATCTGATGTCCTAGGACGATGCATCATGTACCATGAAGTGGCATTTCTCCTAGTTGAGTACCAGGTTGGTATCTTCGTATCTTTGTAACACATTTTCCAAATTTTGCAAGCAGTGGTCGAACGAGTCTCCAAACACAGAAAAATCATCCATGAAAACCTCCGTACTTTGTTCCAACATGTCTGAGAAGATGGCCATCATGCAATATTGAAATGTAGCAGGAGCATTACATAGTCCAAATGGCATCCTACGGAAAGTAAAAGTACCATACGGACATGTAAAAGTGGTTTTCTCCTGATCTTCTGGGGCGGTGGCAATCTGATTGTACCCCGAGTATCCGTCCAGAAAATAATAGAACTCATATCCCGCCAATCTGTCTAGCATCTGATCAATGAATGGTAACATGTAATGATCTTTCCTTGTTGCTTTGTTCAGCTTCCCGTAGTCCATGCATACTGTCAATCCACTCATCGTTCATGTTGGAATCAGGTCGCTCTTTTCATTTGTGACTAAAATTATTCCTCATTTTTTTGGCACATATTGCATAGGACTCACCCACGTGCTGTCAAAGATGGGGTAGATGATGCCGCCATCCAACCATTTGATAATTTCTTTCTTCACGACCAACTTCATGATTGGATTTAGTCTCCGTTGATGCTCCACTGTGGCTTTATACTCGTCATTCATCAGAATTTTGTGCATGCAAAAGGATGGACTAATGCCTTGATTGTCTGCTATAGTCCAGCCAATGGATTTCTTGTGTTCTCGTAACACTCTCAACAACTTATCTTCCTGCTCCAATGTTAGCGACGAAGAAATAATCACAGGTAAATCAGAAGAGTTTCCTAAAAATGCATACCTGAGATGGCTCGGAAGTAGCTTAGTTCCAGCTGCGGTGGTTCTTTAATCGAGGGCTTAATTCTTTCTTTTTTCGATAATTCCAAACTTTCCACTTGTGGTGTCGATTTGAAGCTAAAAGGTATGTCAAGATAGTTGATACATTCCAGAATATCATCAACTAGCTCGCTGTCAATCATGTTGATGATACAAGCTTCAAGTTTATCCATGGAAAGTTGCATTGCATCAGTATCCTGGATGATACTATCTAAAACATCAATTTTGAAACATTCATCCTCCTTTTCATCATTCAGGAATTTCATGGCTTTGAAAACATTGAATGTAACTTATTGGTCCTGCACTTTCATGGTTAGTTCTCTTTTTGTACATCAATAACAGTTGGACCTGTAGCCAAGAATGGTCTCCCGAGGATGATAGGTACATCTTTATCTTCTTCCATGTCAAGGATAATGAAATCTGCAGGGAAAATGAATTTATCAACTTTAACCAATACATCTTCCACTACACCTCTCAGAAATGTGAGCTATCTGTTAGCAAGCTGCAGAGTAACTAAGGTGGACATTGCTTCTCCGATCTACAGTTTCCCATAAATAGACAAAGGCATCAAGTTAATGCTAGCACCTAAATCACACAAAGCCTTACCGAAGTAATGTTCGCCTATGGTGCAAGGGATAGTGAAACTGCCAGGATCTTTCAACTTTGGGGGAGCTTTCTCTGAATGATGGCACTACATTCTTCTGTTAATGCTACTGTCTCGTAATCTCCCAATCTTCTCTTCGTGATAGAATGTCTTTCATGAATTTGACATAGCTGCGTATTTATTCCAAAGCTTCTACAAATGGAATGTTGATATGTAGCTTTTTGAAGATCTCCAAGAATCGAGCAAACTGGTTGTCTAGTTTACTTTTCTGGAGACGTTGTGGAAATGTGGAGATGGAGTGAATTTTTTCTGATCATTTGCTTTTGCTTTTTTTTTTCCTCCATCTGTGGTTCTGCTTCACTGCTTTATTTTGGAATTTCCTCAATGGATACCTCTGTTGGAGTTTACTAAGGTCCCAAGGATCAATAAACAAGCATGAACATGTGTGAATACATACGAGGGAGTTGCGGAATACTCACATCGATTGGTTGAGTGACGCGGAGACGAACAAAAACTGAAATTCTGCTCGGCAGTGGACTGCTCCAGCTCACTGGTTTTGGCATCCTCCATGGTTGGTTTTTGAGCTCATTCGTCAAGCTCCAAGCTTCGTCAAATGATTCCCGGCTCATGGGTGGACTTCCATATAACCTTCGCATGACTTCATAGTGTGCTAGCACTCCCGATTTTGCCACAAAATCGCAACTTTTGCTTCCCTTTTCTTCTTGAAACTCGACAGTGGACTGCCAAAAACAGAAGGAAAATGCCCTCCAAGGGCGTGAGAGATGAAGAAGAAAATGGAGGAGAGAGAGAGATAAATGTGTTAAGTGAAATTGGTAATTGATTTCTAAAATCTAATACACAATTTTGGTTCCAAAAGTCAAAGCAATCAATGCCCACAAATGCCAACCACACACATCACTCAATCACATCAATCACAAGTTGTCAAGTCACATCGCTCAAAGTGACAAGTGATTTGACGCTTGATGCGACTAGCGATTTGACGCTTGATTTGACTTGCGTGCCGCACTCGAATTCGAAATGCGAATGCGCTCGCAAATAATCCCAGGCTCGGGTTCGCTAATTCCAAATTAACGAATTTTCCGTTGCGTCGTAATTAAATGATTACGTCTAGCGAAGTCATTATTCTCGTCGCTAACGAATTAATTCTAAATTAATTCGTTCGTCCGAATTAAAATCTAATTTTAATTCCGCGTCGAAATCCAATTTCGTTTGATATATCAAATATATTAATTTATCGAGTAATTCCAAATTAATCGTTATCTCTCTTTAATTGATATTTTATCCCAGATAAAATATCTCCGCAATTAATCCCAGATTAATTTTCTCTCTCATCTAATTAATCCCAGATTAATTAAAAGTGCGAGTCATACGTCATCGGTGAATCTTTGGGAAGCGACCCATGAGATCCCCGGATATGTTGGCAGTAAATTCGATCGTCGGACTATCCGAACACGTAAGTACCTCGTACTACGTTTTTACCGATTTACAAGACAATGTTGGCTTCTAGCAAAGCACCATGCCTACCCAATTCTCCAGAAACATCCTTACAGGAATAAAGGATTTATATCAGGCGTAGTATACGTAGTATTGCGTATTTCTGTCCAGTATCGGATGATCACATGCAAGGCCTGGGGCTGGTACAGTGTCTGCCCCGTACAAAGCATATATCGGATTATGAGCAACTAGTCTCTTTAATATCGGATAATCATGACCAAGTCATATTATCCTGATGGTTACAACCCTTTTAGAGAACCAGTTCTGTATCCCTGCGCGATCATCAACTCCATATGACTGGAGTGACACTTCCATCTTGACATCACACCCAACACACTATGATTCTCAATATACCCAGGATAGGCGTACACAGAACCTGTTAAAGTTCTGGATGACCGTAACCAAAGTATATTGATTGTCACAAGTATTAGCGGTGCAAGTCTCAGGTTAAGACCAAATACACCTACCCTGATTTCAGACTTCCATGGACACATAGTCATAGTACCAATGGAATTCCGAAGGGGTCTATCCAGAGCGAAGCTGTTTCCCATACCATCGGTAAAATACAACCTCCTATTACACTTGCATGAGTATCCTATACCCAAATATATGAGAACTATGCCGTTGTTCCCTCACAACGCGCACAAGTGTAATACTAGTCTTTTACGCATTCATCGATGTCCAATCTCGATAATGCTCTGACTAAGGATATTTAATGATTTATCCTTCGTGGACTAATACTGTCTCATATCATTCTCAATCCAGGAACAAATCACAGGGACCTCCTATCATTTATATATCTTGGTGATCTAATCACAAATGATAAGAGTGCAATCTCATTTGTCACATAGTTAATTTGTACAACAACAACATGATCTATACAAATAGTGACGCTATGGGTCATAATTGTCCAACAACCTTGACTCCAACATCTTTGTTTATTTCAGTACCACTTTTAAAAGTAATGGCTTGACATTGCTCATTCACTCGGTTCATTGGATTTGGTTCTGTGTTGCTAGGAAGGTTACCTTGCGGTCTGTAACTCTGAGCATTGGCCAGTTGTCCTATTTGATTCTCCGGATTTTTCAAAGATGTTGTCTGGCTTTGAATTAATGATGCTTGTGATTGAAACATAGCATCATATGATGCTGCTTGAGTGTCATATTTTACTTCTAGCTTTTTCAAGTGAACCAGTACTTCTGTTATTCCTGGTTCTTTTTCATACTCCTGGCATTTGTTTTGCTGTTGGAATCCGGTTGGTGGATTGTTCCTTTGCCCTGAATTATTGCTCCATACGAAATTGAGATGGTTCTTCCACACTGGGTTGTAGGTGTTGGAATATGGATTGTTCCACTGTCTGTTGAAATTATTGACATAATTCACCGTCTCATCATGTTGGTTTGTCTCTGATGCTCCTCCATATGGTGAATTTATGGATCCAGCATTACCCACCATGCTAAGAGTTTCCATGAATTTTCATATCTGATCCAATTTGACATTCATTACTCAGTTAGCTCCAACTTCATAAATTCCTGCGATTCGTTGGATCATGCTCCTTTCTGTTGGCCACAAAGAATTATTGTTAGACATTTCTTCGATTAGGTCCCAGGCCTAATCCTCACCTTTTTACATTAAAGCTCCTCCAGCAGCAGCATCAATTGTTGTTCTCATTAGTCCAGAAAGTTCATTATATAAGGTTTGGACTTGTAGCCACTTTACAATCTCCTGATGAATGCATTTTCTGAGCAATTCCTTGTATCTTTCCCAAGCTTCACAGAGGGATTCTGAGTCATGTTGCACAAGGGATGTGATGTCATTCCTCAGCTTTGCAGTTTTGGCTGGTGGAAAGTACTTTGTAAGGAATTTCATGGCTAGAGTGTTCCAAGTTGTGATGGAACCTACTGGTAGTGAATGTAGCCAAGTCTTAGCTCCATCTTTCAAGGAATATGAAAAAACACGCAATCTCATTCCTTCTTCAGCCGCTCGGTTGTAATTGAAAGTGCTGCAAACTTCTAGGAAGTTGCTGATATGAGCATTAGGATCTTCAGTTGTATTCCTCCCAAAATGAAATGACTGTTTTATCATCTGGATGCATGTTTTGATGTCACACGTATTTGCTGGTAATGGAGGAAGTACAATACATGAAATGAAGCCGTCAACCACCGGAATAGTTCTGTCTCGAATGAGAATTGGTAGTACAACCTCCAAAGGTTCAAGTTCCAAGTTGATCAGTGCTTATTGGCCTTCTCGCATTTCCCTTCTCAACTGTCTGATTGTTATTTCAATTTCAGGGTCAAACGGACGAAATTCAAAGCTTCTGGTTCTTCTCATGTAGTGTCTAAGAACCTGAAACACAAGAAAATAAAAATAATAAGTAAAAACAAATTAGACATATGTAAAGGTATCTAACCTCAAAATTAATTGTGAAAGATAAATAAGTCCCTGGCAATGGCGCCAAAAATTTGGTCGGTGAAATCACTCATGTTACGCAAGCGCACGTATCGCTCAAGTAGTATAAAATGTATCGATCCCACGAGGACTTAATACCTAGGCTATTAATTTATGACGTTGAATGTTTACGAGTATCTAATAGATTTCATTGTTGATTGGATAGTGATTTTAAACTAAAGACAATTAAATAAAACAGTGTGAAGGTGAATTAAAGGTAAAATCAATATTATAAAACTATCTAGGGTTGTGAATTCTTCCAATATCTTTTTAAAGATGAATTGGTTATCTAATGTTTGTGCAATATATCAGTTTATTAACCTAGAACACGAAATTATGCAAAAGCCTCTGTCGATGGTCAGATGCAAATACCCAAATAATCCAATTAATCATATGTCTATGCCAACCAAGTTACCTGAATTCATTAATATTAAGTTCCAATTGTGGCTACCCCCGACTGACAGATATATGTCTATCCTGTAAGGAAATCTATTAAGGGGTATCTAATCCTTAATGGAGATCGTGGGCTATTAAGTCTAAGGCTGAAACCTAAAATTCCTTCGTCAAGTTTATTTTAAGTTTACCAGATCAATCTTATTAATGGCCAGTTACAAGAAGCATTAAGCTTAAGACTTAATAAATAAACCTTTATATTACCCAAGACACAAAATAACCCCTTATAAACCGGTGATATTGGAATTCATCACAACCCCAGATTATGTATTTAGTTACACACATACCTAGGATTACTAAACACTTAAATAACAAAACATCATAAAAATAACTTAAAGAAAAAAAAAGTAAAATTACAATAATGAAAGAAAATACTGGGGTTAGAGGATCCACTTTTAATATTTCAAAATTAGAAATCTCTCTTATTGTCAATGTTTACTGATTAATTAATTATATTTAACCAAACCATAAAGGCAAAAATTATGTTTGTCTCAATTAAGTCCAACCGACCATATAGGCGGTAACAAGGTTATTACCTAAACCTACCATATAGGCGGAAACTACGTCTGGAATGTAAAACAGACCATTAGGCGGTAAATAAGGTTGCCACCTAAACCAGCCATATATACGGTAACTAATTGATCCAAATTTTAATTAAAATAAGGGAGATTAATCTATTTATTATATTAAAAGTCTCACCTTTTCACCCACAGCAGAATAAGATTACCTGCTCATGCTGTAAATGAAAACACAAAAAATTTTATTAATTAATAAAAAGAAAATACAAGAAAACTTAAATAAATATAGGTAAATCTAAAGGCTTCCACCAATTGCTCCACCAAACATGGCACCAAACATGACACCAAATCATCATGTTTGGTGGAAGTTTGACAATTTTTATTTATTTATTATTATGATATTAGTATTTTTATTTTGAAAATGACTTTAATAATTCCACATAACACACTTACGGATATTTTATCAATTTCGGTCATGGAAACTTCAGAATTTGAAATTATTATAAACTTCACAGTTGTAGATCTTCGAGTCTGATTTAATCTGGAACTTGAATCACCTCAATCCAATATCGGAGTAAAACGTTATGGCCAAAATTCGACAATTGCGCAAAGTTGGAATTTCCGAAGTTGTACTTCATTAGAACACCATTTCAAGTTTCCAATCTCCAAAATCAAAATGTCAAGTCCATATTTTGCCCTTATTTATTCCACATTTCATCCTGATTGATTCCATTAAGTCCCGATTTTATTTTATCTGCAAAATAAACTTAAACATATCAAAACGTTCTTGAAACTCGAGAAACTATACAAAATATTAAGTAAAAGGGGCGGTAAATATTGATATATTTTCCGCTCATCAACATCGTCTGGAATTAGTCCACACGACTGGAATTAGGTTGAGTCTATGAGCAGGCTCAATTTGTAGATTGACGAAAGTTGAGCTATTGATAGCCTTGCGTTTGCGCATATATTAATCCAGTAGACCAGGTGTCAACTAGAAGTGATTGTCGACTGGAATGTACATGTCAACTGTGTTGGGATAGTTGTGGAACCCCTAAGGTCAGATCAGTGTCCTACGCAGTATAAAATGGGTCTAACCCATGGATATTTAGCATGGTTATATTTTAAAATATTTTTATGTAAAATACATTCCATTTCGAGTCCCGAAACTCCGAAATAGAGAAAAATAAGTTTAGTATGAATCAGGTCTAGGCATCACGACACCACCAAAATACCGAGAACATGCTGAACGAGAACATCAGCGCATCGCGATGTAGAAGTCTGGGCATCGCGATATGCCCCTGTTTGAAGCTCGACGTTGCTACGCAGATTGGTCCGAGTCGCGACGTTGATCAAGGCAGTAACTGATTTTCAAGTTCAAACCATTACTAAACAATTCCATTTTTCTCCCAATACTTCAAATACACTTAAAATCCAATTTTAACTTCATAACCACCATTAACATATGTTTTACAACTAGCATACATGTATTCTAAATACTTATATGCATTTGTTTGAATCTAATCACAAATCATTTTAGAATTCCAATTAAAAATGTCTCATGAACAATTCTAGTTCACCTAAAGATGGTCAAGTGAATCTAGAATGGTAGCCATAGTTCTAAGCTTTAATGTAGAGTTTCAAACTCTTATTAATTATTCTATATCCAACATGAAAATATTTGACCTAATTACAAGTGTGTTGTGTTTATACTTCTAAAGTATCCTAACATAATTTATTAGCCTTATTTCAACATTAAGTTATGTGATCATGTATCCAATACATATTTCATAACTTAAGAGAAGTTAAAACTTACCTAGCAAGGTTGAAGCAAAGATCTTGTTGAAATGGTGGAAGAACTTCCAAAGTGTTGCAAGCTTTTCAAGATCCAACCTTGATTCCAATGCTAGCAAGCTTCACTCCAAGATCCAATCTTGATTTCTCCTAAATGAAATGTTATAGAGACCTAACAAGCTTCTCTAAACACTTTTCTAACTTAGGCTAATTTTCTCTAAGAAAATACTTATGTATAACTTTCAAAACATTTTACCTTGCTTAAGCTTAATTAAAACCTTCATAAAGCTTGCTATTTATAGCAAAACTTAGGCAATTTTTAATCAATAAATGTCTTATCAAACATTAGGTATGCTTAATTAAATTCATCCAAATATTCATAATTAGGTGTGACTAATCCCATTGTCTACCACTTTGATTTAAGTAAATTAAATCAAGATAATTTTTACTTAATGGATTAGTTCAATGTTTACCACTTTGATTTAATCCAATTAAATCAAGACATATAGATTTACATCTATTAATATAAATTTGGAATTACCAAAATATCCTCATATGGTAGAGATATTATGAATTTACAATTAAGCCTTTTGTGTAATTTAGAATTAATCCAATTAATCTAAATAAGTCAAAGTAAATAATCAATGTTATCCAATAAAATTTGATTATCTTGGTTGATAATTATAATATCTAATATTATCTTTTATCAAAATTAATCGGCTACCCAAGTGCTCAACGAGTACGCTTAATATTGGGACTCTCTAAGTTCAGACACGTTCGTTATATAAGCCTAGCTAATATGTACGTAATTCGGCCACCTTCGAACTCGCGAAGAACACGAACGACCTTTCCGAACTATACAAATCAAAGTTATCACATATGTTTAACAATCCCTCCATCGTAGGCTATCCGAGTTGTGCTTAGGAAACATAGAATATACTGTCAAGTTTCCGAGGCGCACATCTCATGTCGATATGTCCACAATTTTTCATAACTGATGCGATCCACCCTAGGTGATTGAGTTTGGCCAAAGCTTTAAGAATCGTGAATTTACTAACATTGATACTTAAACCCCTTATGATACACATACGGGGCAACAGATTCTATCTTGCTTCGCACTTGATTACTGAGTGCATCGATCCACACCCAACAAATATCTAGTTGCTAGACCATGAAAGGTTTCTGACACACATTGCATCAAAGTGTGGAGGATCTCACACAAAATCAATGATATCCTATAGTCAAAGAATTACATATGCTACTCGACTTGAGGAGATTTCTATTGACGGTGGTGTGTACTTCCAACTATTAGGAATCACCTGTGAGTCACTCAGTATTCGGTCCAACCAATACCCACACATCTATACGAGCTTCCAAAGCTCATGGTACATCGGGTTTAAACCATTGGAACTCCAATTCCAATATACTTCATGTGCTAGTCTTCTAGGTTATAGGAATTCGACCGTATTCTAAAACCAACGACTATGAACATATTTATAGTTTACTATTGTAATACTTATACCAATGTAGGACCACCTAGTGTCCAGTATTACTACAGACTATTTTAAGGTCGATGTCATTCTTATCATCTATATACATCAATCTAATATGTATAATAACAATACCATTAATAAGGTATGAAAGGAAAATATAGTTATTTTATTAATAAATAATAAAATGTACAATACAGTGTTCAGATTGGCGCTCAAAGCACCAACTCCAAGAGACTGGACTCCAAATATCGATTAGGGCGCTAGTGTGGACTGGAACCCATGTTGATTGGACCTTGGTAGCAGTCCATTGTGTCATTTGGGCTAGATGAAGGCCATAAGATATTATTTCAATCGAGTTGGTTGTGTGGGCAAGTTGGATGTCAATATGTATCGTTTGGACTTTTGGTGTCGATTGAGATATAATATCGTTTGGGTCATTATCCCAAATTTGGCCCGTACACTTGATGTGATGCTTTAAATTCTACCATGGAAAGAAAAATATGTATTGCATTAACCTATTAAGTTTCTAGTGAATGGTTGTTATTTGAGTCTTAAAAGATTTGCATAATTATTTTGTTGCTCCACTATGAAATTTCCTACAATCACACAACAAAAAAAACTCTTTATACCCAAGATGGGGGGTGAATTGGGAATGGCCTAATATTATGAAAATAAAAATTCTTGCGATTATAAAATAAGCTTGCGATAATATAAAAGAGTTTATGGATAGAGAAATTGACATCGGTGATTTATAGTGGTTCAGCGAACAATGCCTACGTCCACTCCTCCAATCCGCGCTTTAAGATTTCCACTAAGTTGAATCTGCAACTTACACCGAGTTTTTCGTGACTCACCCTCAACCAAGAGTTTTATCTCCTAGGTTCACTCTAAACTTTGACACAAGAGTTTTATCCATAGGTTCACTCTTAAAACCTTTACAATGAGTTTTCTTAATAGGCTCACTCACAAACCTTTAAAATCCACCATTTTGAGTTATCCACCCACAATGAGATTTCACAACCTCAAATGAAGATTTGATGAACAACTTGAGCACTCGCAAAGATAATAAAAATTTAGTGTGAGTTGCTAACCCAAAAATCTAAGCTCATTACTAATGATATGAAAGTGTAGTGTGTGAGCTTGAGTATGAGAGTGTATGAAGATGAAGGTTTTTTAAACTCTCTGTTTTTCCCTTATAAGAAATTATTTGAAGGTAAGTTAGGCAAATACGAATTTGGGGCTCAATATATAGTGAAGGTGTAAACTGCTTCAACTGAACTATCTGAGACTGGTATGCCAGTCTGCAGAAGCCGGTATTGTTGGATAATTATGACCCATAGCGTCACTATTTGTAAAAGACATTGTGGTTTTTGTACAAATTAACTGTGTGACAATGGAAATTGCTATTTTATCATTTTGTAATTTGATTACTCGAATATATAAATGATAAAAGTCCTTATGATGAGTTCCGGATTAATAAGATATGAGACAATATCAATCCACAAAGGTTTAATCATTAAATATCCCTAGTCGTAGTATTATCAAGACTGGACATCGATAATGCAGAATAGACTAGTATTGCACATGTGCGTGTTACAGAAGCGTAACAACGTAGTTTTCATATATTTAAGTATTGGATATTTATGCAAGTGTGATAGGAGGTTGTGTTTACCGATGGTACGGGAACAACTTTGCTCTGGATAGACCCCTCGGAATCCCATTGGTAGTATGACTATATGTCTATGGGAATATGCTTCAGGGTTGGTGTATTTGGTCTTAACCTGAGACTTGCATTGCTAGTACTTGCGACAATCAATACGCTTTGGTTTTGGACGTCCGTGACTTTAACAGATTCTATGTACGCCTCTTCTAGGTTTATTGAGAATCGTAGTGTATTGGGTGTGATGTCAAGACGAAAGTATCACTTCAGTCATATGGAGATGATGATCACGCAGGGATACAAAACTGGTTCTCTATTATGTTGCAACTATCTGGATAATATGACAAGGTCATGATTATCCTATTATAGATACTAGTTGTTTGTGATCCGATATATGTTTCGTACGGGGCATACACTATTCTAGCCTCAGGCCTTGCATGTGACATCAGATACTGGATCGCAATACGCAATACTACGTATACTACGCCTGTTATAGATTATATATTCCTTAAAGAATATTTCTGGAGAATTGGGTAGGCACAGCGCTTTGCTAGAAGTCAACAATGTCTCGTAAATCGATAAGAACATGGTACGAGATACGCACGTGTTCGGATAGTCCGACGACCAGATTTACTACCAACATATCCATGGATCTCATGGGTCGCTTCCCGAAGATTCACCGATGACGTATGACTCGAACATAATTAATCTAGGATTAATTAGAAGAGAGAGAAAATTAATCTAGGATTAATTGCGGAAAGATTTTATCTGGGATAAAATTCTATTTGAAGAGAGAGAATGATTAATTCGGAATTAATCGATAAAATAATATATTCGATATATTAAATGAAATTAGATTTCATAACGGAATTAAAATTAGATTTTAATTCGGGCGAACGAATTAATTTGGAATTAATTCGTGAGCGACTTTAATAATAATTTTGAGAGACATGATTATTTAATTAAATTTGATTTATTTAAGTCGCAACAGAAAATTCGTTAATTCGAAATTAACGAACCCGAGCCCGGAATGTGTTTGCGGGCCCACTCAGATTTTGAATTAAAGTGGGGCCATAAGTCACATCAAGTCACATCACTAGTCAATCCTTTGCCTTTTTGGTGATGGAAGTTAGTGAAGAATTTGATGGTTTCTTTTTCAACACTCAAGCTTGATTTGTGAGTGACTTTTACCAAACTTTGATTTTGGTATATATCTTTTGATTTTGGAAAAAAAAAAAACAAGTCAACATATTACACAAAATCACTCTCTCTCCGCCAATCCTCTCACAAAACCGAAACCCTCTCTCTCTCTTTATTCTCTCAATTGCCGAGAGTTACAAGAAGGAACAAGGGGAATTTTGTTGTAAAATCTCCATTGCTAGCACATCAAAGAATCATACAAAGGTGATAGGGAAACATTCCCTAGAGTTTGGAATCCTTTCTTCAAAGCTTGGAGCTTGACACTCAACATTGGAGGAGCTTAGAGAAAATTCAAAGGAAGCAAAAAATTTTGAACTCTACACCTACATCCAACCGATCTTTGTAAGTATATTTCTGCTATACTTCATTTCGTATTCACATGATTTTATGCTTTAAATGATCTTGGTTTGTTCATTAGAACCCAACAATGCTATCATGAGCCTATTTAAGCATGAAATGTAATTAGGGTTCTTAATCTAAAATTTGGGTATTTTTGATTTGAGCATGATTTAATCAAATTGTTTGTTTGAGTATGCTTAGATAATGTTAACTTAGAGTTATGCATGATCAATTTTATAAAAAATTAATTGGATTAATTTTCCCCAAATTGCCATGAACCCTAATGTCATGGTGATTTTGATTTTAGACCATTAGATGTGTTTAAAATGATTGGATAAATTGATTTGTGATTTAATTGGATTGAAATCAAAATTAATGAAGAAAAATCCATAATGTCGTGACATGTAGTAACATGTAATGAGTTGATTTTGTTTCAATTGTGTTGGACATGAATTGAATATAATAAAGCATGATTGATTATGTAAATTGGTATTTTGGAAATGTTAATTCGAATAATTAATTATGGCTATACACTTTAATTAATTAAATTATGATATTTGGAATATTAGAATTTAATTAATTTAGGCTTAATTTGGAATTGGGCTAAAATTGTTGTATTTGGGCCTAATGGGCTTGGTTGGGCCAAGTTGGTTTAAGACAATTGGATTGGATCCAAATTGGGCCTAAACCATTCCATTAAGTCCAAATATAATAAATGGGCCTTTAAATAATTAATTGGGCCTTAAGGGCCAAAATTAATTTTATGGCAAAGGGTGATTCCTTATTAGGCTTTGGTTGCCAAAGTTCATGCCTTAATAAATTAATTGAAAGCCCATTGGACTTTAATTAAATTGACATTGGATGTTAATTCGGCTTTGAGACCCATAAAGATTAGATTTAGTATCTAAGTCGTAAAAGGCACATTAAAAGTGTAATTATTTAATTTGGAATTAAATAAAGAATTAGTATTGAATACAAATTAAATCGGATTTAAAATTGTAGTTCGATATAATTCAAGAATACACACTTTGAGTACTTATTCTTAAACGAGTTGGACTCTCGCAAATCAAATCGTTGTTTGAACATTGGATGATCACTTAATTCAAAAGATTAATTAATTGTATTAGATTGATTGAATAACATGCTTTGTGTGAATACATGGATGTAATGTATGAATAATGTATATCGGATGGATATTAGATGGGTGAGGTCAATTTTGGAAATTGTTGTAATAAATTTAGAATTTATTAAATTGGACTTGTGTGTCCAGCCTTTATCTCTCGATTCTTTGTAATTCTCTTCTCACAAATTCCCTTCAATGTAATGAGGTTTCTTTATTGTATTATGTAATTGGGTAGAAGTTAGAATAGTGCTAGCCGGGGAGAGGAATTGGAGTGATTTGTTCTAGGAATAATTTGTGAGATATCCATCCGTATATCATTATTAATTTATTTATCGCGCCTTATTATGCTTTTAGAATGCATGTTTAAGGGTGTATGATGAGACCTAATCAAAGATAATTAATTGGTTGCCAATTACGCGAAAAACCCTCAACAAATATTATGCGTTTTCCTTCCATTGAGTGATTCATTCTCAAGATCCAAGATTGGCATTGGTTTGTTGGCCAAAGTCAAGACCTTTGTCCATCGCGGATGTGTTTGAATCATGAAGGCTTTGTTCCATATCGTATGTCTTGCCCAAGTTGTGATTTGTTGGCCAAAGTCAAGATCACTTCTTGTTCATCGACATCGATTACGAAGCTTTCCAAAGTCAATGAGTCCCGCTTAACTGGAATCATTAAGCTTGTTGAGCCAAAGCCAAGGCTTAGTTGATTCAGAGGAAAAGGTTAGGAAAATATATTGGATATATTGGCATATATATTGTATATATGTTTCGGACTTGGAGGTCCACCTACCGGATCTAGGAATTGGATGAGATCCAATTGATCTTAGAGATCTACTTAGTTTAATATTATACAGCTTGTTGGCCAAAGTCAAGGTTGTGTGTTATTTAACGGGATCCTAGCCCACTAGGAAACTAGGTTTCCCGAGTACTCAACAGAGGGTTAGAGGCTCGCCAAAAATAGTGGGAGGCCAGTATTGAATTTGTAATTTCGTTCAAATACTTGGCATTACGCGCTTTCAAATTATTTCATCAATTATATATTTATTAGTTGGACTAATATTTTATTATTTTTCTTGTAACAGTTGGACTGTACCCAAATATCTTTAATTGAATAGTTTGACTATTGCAATTAAGATGACTGGAAAGATCGGGGTTAGAGACATTATCATTGGTGAAAATGTCTTTAATGGCGCGAACTTTCCTGATTGGGATATGAACCTCAGGATTGTCCTGGGGGCTGAGAGGATGCTCTATACGATAGAGAGACCTCTCGGGCCTAAGTCCGGAAATGAATAGCCACTTGAACTTGAGCTTTGGAAGACTCATAGTGATGACAACTCAACTGCTCAATTTGTCATGCTCGCTGCGATGACCCCTTAATTTCTTCGCCAAAACAAGGGATTGGATCCATATACTATGATGGCAAAATTGAAAAACCTTCATCGATCTAACCTTAGATCGCAAAGGTATGAATTACAGAAGAAGCTCTTTCGCTCTCGAATGTCAGAGGGTACATCTGTTGAGCACCACGTGTCGCAGATGATTGCTGACATTGAACAGCTCGGTCAGCTAGGCATAACCTTTGAGGCTGAGACTTCTATAGATTTGATCTTGCAGTCTCTTCATGACAGTTGGAGCGGGTTCATCATGAACTACAATATGATGAACCAAGACCATACTCTTGGAGAGCTGATGGCAATGCTGCGTGAAGCAGAAAAAGAGCTATTGAAGGGAAAAAAGCGCGAGGCATACTTCGCTTCAACATCTCAGTCTCCCAAGGCTTGGCCGAAGGCTACTGGAGGTGTAAAGAAGAAGAAGAAAGGGCAAGGCCAAATCGTCAAAGTCTTCTAGGAAGGCTAAGGACAAATCCCAAGATGTATGCCTGCAATGTGGCAAACGGGGTCACTGGAAGCGTGACTGCCGTGAGTACAAGGCGCACATGAAGGAAATCAAAGCGGGCAAGGCATCGGCTTCAGGTATGTTTGTTATAGAAATAAACATGTCTACTTCTAGTTTTAAAAATTAGATTTTTGATTCTGGTTGTGGTACTCATATATGTACTGATGTGCAGGATCTGCGGATTAGCAAGAGACTGGCCTCATGAGAGATTGACCTACGAGTTGGAAAAGGGACCATGGTCGATGTTTTGGCTGTAGGAACTTATATTTTGGAACTGCCATCGGGGCATGTACTAAATCTTTCAGACTATTATTATGTACCTAGTTTGACTAGGAATATTATATTTGTATCTTTATTTGCCCAATGTGGCTATACTTTTGTTTTTAAAACACTGGGTGTTTTGTGTGTAAAAATGATATGGAGATATGCAGAGCTGATGTAAATAATAGTCTTTATATTTTGAATATAAATCAATCTCAAACATATAATGTAACAAACAAAAGGCTTAAATTAAGTAACAAATATGAAACTTATATGTGGCATTGTCGTCTGAGACACATTAACAAGACTCGCATATCCACACTTTCGAAGAGTGGGTACTTGGACGGATTTGATCCAAATTCATATGACGTCTGCGAATATTATTTATTAGGTAAAATGCCTAAAACACCTTTTAGCGGTAAAGGTACACATGCTACCGAACTGTTAGCCCTCGTTTATAGTGACGTATGTGGGCCCATGTCTAGCCAGGCTAGAGGTGGATATGAATACTTCGTAACCTTTACGGATGATGCATCGTATTATGGTTATGTGTATCTTATGAGACACAAGTCGGAAACCTTTGAGAAATTCAAAGAGTTTCGACACGAAGTAGAAAAACAGACCGGTAAAAGTATTAAAACATTACGGTCGAACCGTGGTGGAGAATACTTAAGCAATGAGTTTCTTGATTACTTGAAAGAGTATGGTATTCTTTCACAGTGGACTCCTCCCGGAACACCTCAATTGAACGGTGTGTCCGAACGGAGAAACCGAACTTTGTTGGACATGGTAAGGTCGATGATGAGTCGCACAGAGCTATCTATTTCCTTCTGGGGATATGCATTGAACAGTGCAATACTTATTTTGAATAAGGTTCCGTCAAAGTCTGTTCAATAGACTCCGTATGAGATATGGACAAGAAAGAAACTGGGTTTCTCATTCCTGAAGATTTGGGGTTGCTGGGCATACGTTAAATGTTTGGATGGTACCAAACTTGAACCCAAATCGGATAAATGTTTATTTGTAGGTTATCCTAGGGAAACCAAAGGATATTACTTCTACAACCCACAAGAGAACAAAGTATTTGTTGCTCTACATGCGGTTTTCCTTGAGAATGAGTTCCTAAATACAGTGGTTAGTGAGAGGAAAATAGAACTCGATGAAAATCGGAGTGATACTGTTCCTGGCACAGAATCCTTAACGGAACACGAACAGTTCATCAGGGATGAGACTGTACCACAATCTTCGAATACACAAGGACCACGTAGATCGGAGAGAGTCAGAAAACAACCTAAGAGGTATGGGTTTCTGATCTCACCTCATGTGGATATTAATCTTATTGAGGAAGACGAACCGGCTACGTATGAGGAAGCAATACAAGGTATCGACTCCAGTTTATGGCAAGATACCATGAAATCCGAAATGGATTCCATGTACACCAACCAAGTTTGGACACTGGTTGATGCACCAAAAGGCGTAAAACCTATTGGTTGCAAGTGGGTCTTCAAGAGAAGACCGATATGGATGGCAACATACAAACGTACAAAGTTAGGCTTGTAGCGAAGAGGTATCGTTAACGACATGGTGTCGATTACGATGAAACTTTTTCACCTATTGCCATGATTAAATCCATTCGGATTGTGCTTGCTATTGCTGCATATTTCGATTACGAAATATGACAGATGGACGTCAAAATCGCTTTCCTTAAAGGAAACCTTTTGGAGGATATTTATATGCAACAACCTAATGGTTTTGTCGTACCAAAACATGCGAACAAGGTTTACAAGTTAAATCAATCTATTTATGGATTGAAGCAAGCATTCCGTTCTTAGAACCAACATTTTGATGAGATCATAAAATAATATAATTTCGTTCAAAACGATGACGATCCTTGTGTATATAAGAAGGTTGGTGGGAGCGCACTGACATTTATTGTCCTTTACATTGATGATGTATTGCTTATTGGCAATGACACTTCCATGCTACAATTGGTGAAAGTTTGGCTTTCATTAAAATTCTCCATGAAAGATCTGGGAGAAGTAGCCTTTATTCTGGGAATAAAGATCTACCGGGATAGATCTAGAAAGCTGCTTCGACTCTCCTAGAGCACATATATTGACAAAGTGTTGAAGAGATTCAACATGGAACAGTCTAAGATGGGACTGTTGCCAGTGTCACATGGCGTCACTCTATCTAAGGACATGTGTCCTAAAACTCAAGATGAGAGAGACAACATGAGTCGGATCCTGTTCGCTTCGGCAGTCGGATCGATCATATACGCGATCTGATGTCTCCTATGCTTTGAGCATGTGTAGTCGCTATCAGGCCGATCCAGGTGATGGTCACTGGATGGTGGTTAAGAACATCCTTAAGTATCTTAGACGAACTAATGATGCTTTCTTAATCTATGAAGATGGAGAACTTGAGGTAACTGGGTTTACCGATGCAAGTTTCCAAACCGATAAAGACGACTGTAAGTCGCAATCTGGGTACATATTTTGTTTGAACAACAGAGCAGTAAGCTGAAAATCTTCCAAGCAAGAGACTGTTGCCGATTCAACAATAGAAGCGGAATATATTACTGTAGCTGAAGCAGCAAAAGAGGCAGTTTGGATCCGTAAATTCCTAATTGGATTGGGAGTAGTTCCATTAGCAGCTGAGTTTGTTCCATTGTATTGTGACAATAACGGGGCTATAGCGCAGGCTAAGGAACCACGGTCTCATGACCGGCGTAGACACACACGTATAACGCAAGCGCACGTATCGTTCAAGTAGTATAAAAATATCGATCCCACGAGGACTTAATTCCTACTATTGTTATTAATTGTTGATACTATTTATTTACAGATATCTAATTATAGGGAGAAGGGAATTGATTGCTTGAAATGATTTGCTTTGAAGATTTGCTAAATAAATAAATAAAAAGACAAAAGAAAATACTAAGGAAAATAAAAGACTCAAAGATCTAGGGTTGTGAATCTTTCTAATATCTTTAAAAAGATGAAGTGATTATTTTATGTTTGTGTAAAAAATTAGTTTACTAACCTGGAACACGAATTTATGCGAAAGCATCTGTCGATGGTCAGACACAAATACCCAGTTTAATCCAATTGAATCATATGTCTATGTCAATTAAATTACCTGAATTCATTAAGTTTAAGTTCCAATTATGGTTACCCCCGTCCGACAGGTATATTTCTATCCTGTAAGGAAATCTATTAAAGGGTTATCTATCCTCAAAGAAGATCGTGGGCTATTAAGTCAAAGGTTGAAACCTAAAATCCCTATGTCTAGTTCATTTTAGATTTACCACATCAATCTTATTGGTGATCAAACAACAAGAAGCATTTAAGACTTAATAAGTAAACCTTTAAATTACTCAAATTATAAAATAACCTCTTATAAACCGGTGATATTAGATTTCATCACAACCTAGAAACTAACTTAGTTATAACACATAGTTATGACAAATAAAAAAAAACATAAAAATTACTAAAAAGTAAATGCAAAAAAAAAAAAAATGCTAAGGTAAAAGGAATTAACTTCTACTATTTACTATTTAGATATCTCCTATAAAATAATATATAATCTTGTGATATTTTAAACCAACCGTCCGGAATGGCGGTATCCTGATTAAGTCAAATTCAAATATACCAGCCATAAGGCGGAACAGAAATATAAACTTAAGCCAACCGTCCAGTATGGCGGTATCCTCATTAAGTCAGGTTTAACCAATTTAAATTGAATAACCAACCGTCCGGAATGGCGGTATCCTTTATTAATTCAGGTTTTAAATAGTTTATATATTATATTTTAAGGGAGATTAATCTAAATAGCAAAAGTAAAAGTATTACCTTGTTACCTCAGCATTGAGAAGTTACCCCATCATGGATGAATAAAAACTACTATTTATAGAAGAGAATTACTACTACAAACGTAAATAAAAACTGAATAAAAGAAGAAAATAAGAAGAACTATCTATTTATTTATAAGGATTTCAGAGAATAAGGTACATTGAAACTAAGAAATTCAAAATCTATTTATAGGAATAAAAATCCAATTTTTTATTATTATTTTTCTGATTTTTATTATTTTTATTATTTTATTATTATTTTTTTTTTTGGATCGCTGAATTTTCAACACGTGGCATGGTGGCTAAAAAAAATGGCTCGTTGAATTTTTGACACGTGGCATGCGGTGCAATTACCAAAATACCCTCGGTGTCGGGACGCCCAAAATTACCAAAATACCATTTTTGCCAAATTTCACAGTTTTGCTCCAAATCACCTCCAGAATGTCCTGAAACTTTATTTTGGTGTCGGGATGCCCAAAATTACCAAAATACCCTTTGTGTCGGGACGCCCAAAATTACCAAAATACCATTTTTGCCAAATTTCACCAAATTTCACAGTTTTGCTCCAAATCACCTCCAGAATGTCCGGAAACTTTATTTATCTACAAAATAACACAAAACACATCAAAATATTCACAAAACTCAAGAAACTATACAAAATATTAAGTTAAATGAAAGCGCACGTATAACGCAACGGCGCCAAAAACTTGACCGGCGTAAACACACACGTATAACGCAAGCGCACGTATCGTTCAAGTAGTATAAAAATATCGATCCCACGAGGACTTAATTCCTACTGTTGTTATTAATTATTGAATCTATTTATTTACAAATATCTAATTGAGGGTGAAGAGAATGATTGATTGATTGATTTGATTTGTAGTTTTGCTAAATAAATAAAAAGACAAAAGAAAATACTAAGGAAAATAAAAGACTCAAAGATCTAGGGTTGTGAATCTTTCTAATATCTTTACAAAGATGAAGTGATTATTTTATGTTTGTGTAATAAATCAGTTTACTAACCTGGAACACGAATTTATGCGAAAGCATCTGTCGATGGTCAGACTCAAATACCCAGTTTAATCCAATTGAATCATATGTCTATGTCAATTAAATTACCTGAATTCATTAAGTTTAAGTTCCAATTATGGTTACCCCCGCCCGACAGGTATATTCCTATCCTGTAAGGAAATCTATTAAAGTGTTATCTATCCTCAAAGAAGATCGTGGGCTATTAAGTCTAAGGTTGAAACCTAAAAATCCATATGTCTAGTTCATTTTAGATTTACCACATCAATCTTATTGGTGATCAAACAACAAGAAGCATTAAGCTTAAGACTTAATAAATAAACTTTTAAATTACTCAAATTATAAAATAACCTCTTATAAACCGGTGATATTAGATTTCATCACAACCTAGAAACTAACTTAGTTATAACACATAGTTATGACAAATAAAAAAAAATTACTAAAAAGTAAATGCGGAAAAATAAATAAAATGCTAAGGTAAAAGGAATTAACTTCTACTATTTACTATTTAGATATCTCCCATAAAATAATATATAATTTTGTGATATTTTAAACCAACCGTCCGGAATGGCGGTATCCTGATTAAGTCAAATTCAAATATACCAGCCATAAGGCGGAACAGAAATATAAACTTAAGTCAACCGTCCAGTATGGCGGTATCCTCATTAAGTGAGGTTTAACCCGATTAAATTGAATAACCAACCGTCCAGAATGGCGGTATCCTTTATTAATTCAGGTTTTAAATAGTTTATATATTATATTTTAAGGGAGATTAATGTAAATAGCAAAAGTAAAAGTATTACCTTATTACCTCAGCATGGAGAAGTTAGCTCCTCATGGATGAATGAAAACTACTATTTATAGAAGAGAATTACTACTACAAACGTAAATAAAACTGAATAAAAGAAACTAAAGAAGAGAACTCTCAATTTATTTATAAGGATTTCAGAGAATAAGGTACATTGAAACTAAGAAATTCAAAATCTATTTATAGGAAAAAAATCCAATTTTTTATTATTATTTTTCTGATTTTTATTATTTTTATATTTTTATATTTTATTATTTTTTTTGGATCGCTGAATTTTCGACACGTGGCATGGTGGCTAAAAAAAACGGCTCGTTGAATTTTTTACACGTAGCATGCGGTGCAATTACCAAAATACCATCGGTGTCGGGACGCCCAAAATTACCAAAATACCCTTTTTGCCCACAACAGTCATAAGTGCAGTTGATAAGAGAGTAATATTTTTGTCCTAAAGTTTATCAGAATTCACATCTTTTGTAGTAATAGAATAATTTTTTTTTTATTTTTCTGATTTTTTCTTTGTTTTTTTTTTTTGAATTTTGACTTTTTATTATATACAATACCTTCCATCTATGTAGCGAGCTTTGGGTCGGTGGCTCCCAAACCAGTTGGCTTTAGGGCACCAGGTGTTAAGATACCCCTACGGACTTAATTACTCAGACTTCAGATTTATATATATATAAATATATATATATATATTTTTTTTTATTTTTCATCATTTTTGATCCATGTAGCGAGCTTTGGGTCAATGACTCCCAAACCAGATGGTTTGCATTAGGTGTTAAAACACCCTTACAGACTTAATAACTCGGATCTCAGATGTATTTTTTTTTATTCCATCACTTTTTTGAGATGCTTCTCCAATTAAACTATAGTACTGAATATTACAATCTTTTTCAATTTTAGCTCATGTCTGTATGTTATCATGTATGTTGATAATATCTGCCAACTAAGTATATGAAGATCCATTTTAGTCAGTTTTATGGAGAATTTACAAATTAAATAATTCAAAAGGAAATAAACAAAAATTAACTTGTTTCGAAAAATGGGTTTGAAATACGTCTCAGGAGTGGAAATTCCTTACACAGCTATTTCTTACTAATTCCATCTTTTTAGTCAACATAAAAACAAAACATAAACATAAAGAAATAACTACTACTGGTCATGGTGTGTGACTAACTGTCGAATGGACTTCCCGTTGTAGATTCCCCAGAGGGAGGGTGGAGCGAGGCTCACTTAAGTACCCAAGCCTCTTAGGCTCTTACCGCTTGGTGTCAGGAATAAACAACAAGTCCTCCAAACTAGTCTATCACAACAAGCTACAGGTGAATGATTATCTAGGTGCCTTCACAGCTTTTCCTTATAGAGAGGTAGTGAGTGAAGGAAGACACCAAACCATCACCTAGCTTTAAATATGCCTTTGATAAAAATGCAAAATATTTTTGTAATTTTTGAAAAAAATTTAATTTTTTGTATTTTTCGAACAATTTTGGACTAAAAATAAAAACACAATACAAACAAGTACTATTAACTATTCCTCACCCCCAAACCTAAATGAGACATTGTCCCCAATGTCTTTAAACAGTAGAAGAAGAGTTTAGAAGATAGTACCTGGTTAGCTGAATTACTACAAGAAAATTAAAGGTTAAGATCCAGATTTATTCGACGCTTCTTACCACGATCATCATCGGACCATTTTATCTTTGAAAGGATAGGGTCAACTTGTGGTTCATAGGCTAAGAATTGGTCTATTAGATCTGGAGCAGACCTGGCAGTAAAAAGGAGTTCTTTCATAGGTTTTGACACGAACCCATTTCTCCGGGAATCATCAAGAAACACACAAAGAAAATCATAAAATCCATCAACGTTGAGTAGTCCAATTGGTTTCTGGTGTATGTTCAGGTTCGCCCAAGATAGTACTATAAAAATTTCCTCCAATATACCCAAGCCACCTGGTAAAGCAATAAAAGCATCAGAACGGTTAATCATTTCCACTAGTCGTTCAGACATCCCTGGCACGACCAGTTCCTCTCCGTTTGATGGTTCAATCAGATTTGCCTCTGCCAAGGGTTTTGGGATGATTCCCAAAACATGACTGCCTCCTTCCTGTACGGCCTTTGAAACGATCCCCATTAGTCCAAGATTTCCTCCGCCATATATTAAGTGCATATTCCTTGCAGTTAAGACTCGACCCCATTCATGTACTGCTTCTACGTATTGTGGTTTAGTACCAACATTACTACCGCAAAACACACAGATGTTTTCAACTCGTCTTCTTGAAGTGGCTTCCATTTTTTATGTATTTCTTTCTCAACTCTGGATGCCTTCAAAAGTGCAATGACGGGCTGAATTTATAGTACCTGAAAAAGGGTGAGTAATAATAGCACTAGTATCTTCCAAAGGAAGCTTGTTAGCTAAAATAAACAAAAGAAATCGTGAAAGGTCAAAAAGTCTGGATCCTGTCTACGAAAATAAAGATAATTACAACAGAAAAGTGAATCAAAGCAATAATTAAGGCAACAGAATTGTGTACGCAATACGCCACTCGCTTAGTATAAATTCATTAGGATGTGTCTCAAGAATTAATTCTTTACTCAGCCATCGCTAATGAATTGGTTCTCATCTTTATGATTGCCAAACATCATTCCTTCAGTCTTAAAATGCTCCGTTTGTGCTTTTCCCTACAAAACAACACACAAAATTAAAAATTCTATAACATGTATACACAAAATATGAAAACAAAAATTACAACAAATTGCATGGGTTGCCTCCCTGCTAGCGCTAAATTTTTCGTCTTCAGCCAGACGTGACTGAAATCTATCTGTCAATGAGGTTTCAACGTCGTTTTTGATGTCCTATTAAAGACAATCCCGTGAGCGTTGCTTTTGAAGGGTCTATTCCAACGGTAAAGTGGCAAAAAGAGTTTTGTCCCATTCAGTGCTTGTGCCACCTTTTTAACTTTTGTTGCTCCAGTGATTCCTGAAAAGAAAGAAAGAAAATCAAGAGGTCTTGTATGGTGCTTCATTGGAATGGGATTTCCATTATGTCAAGCTTCTGAGTAATATCTCTAAATTGTACTCCCCAAAACAGTGATGTTTCTCTTGAATGCACTGAATCTTTAATTTTGTCTGACAATTGCTCCTCTATTTTTGCTCTGTTTCTTGCTCCACCTTTTCTTCACAGATGAATTTTAGGATCTCAGTATTCAGTTCTTCATCTGTCATCTGTGAAATGCATGCTCCTGAAATATCAATGTGAGAATGTAAAAAAATATCAGATTTTAGGTATTCATCCTCTGATCTGAGTGAGCTGATTGGCTTAGGTAGATCATCTTCAAACATTAGTGTAAAGCATTCTCCAAGATCTGCATTCTGAGGATGGAAAGTTTCATCCTTCCTTGTTGGTGCAATTGGTACAAATAGCTCAGCTTCTTCATCTTCGTCAGAGTCAGAATAATAAAAATCAAATTGAGACTTTCTTGGTGCAGGTTCCTGAACTGATACCTCTGATTCTTGATACTGCTCAGCCTCATCCTCTGTTATGATGTCATGATGAATCTCAGGATATTCGAAGGCTTCTTCAGTATTATTTGAATTTGCTCCGTGAGATATGTGATTCAGGTTGTCTAACTTGATCTGTCATCCTCTGTATAGACGCTGCTTGACTCTGAATTTGTACATCAAATTGAGCTTCTCGTTTCTTGAGCCAATCTTTTAGCATGTCATTCAACTGATCTTTCTCTGATGGATCTGGTTCTTGATGAAGATCGTAGATAGATGGTGGATAAGATGGAAAATGTGATGATTCTACGTACCTTGAATGATTCCAATAATTCTTCCACTCTGAATGGTGTATATATTGATCGCTCGGGTGGTTACCATCACATATTACACATCTCCTCATTTCATTCTGATGAGCAAATGTAGTGTTGCTTGGTTCTGGCTTCCAGTGATAGTGGTTGGGCTGGACAACAGGCCTCAGAAAATTAGACTGTTGCTCCTAGATTTGGGGTGTATCTTCTTCTAGTAAAGCTTGTAATTTTTCATAATATTCCATTTTTTCAATCACCTGAAAACAAAAGAAAGAAATAAAAATTGCAGCTAATAATAAAGAAAATTAGATACAAGTAAATTAGATAGCTTCAAAATTAATAAATCAAGAAAAATAAGTCCCCGGCAACGGCGCCAAAAACTTGACCGGCGTAAACACACACGTATAACGCAAGCGCACGTATCGTTCAAGTAGTATAAAAATATCGATCCCATGAGGACTTAATTCCTACTGTTGTTATTAATTGTTGATACTATTTATTTACAGATATCTAATTATAGGGAGAAAGAAATTGATTGCTTGAAATGATTTGCTTTGAAGATTTTCTAAATAAATAAATAAAAAGACAAAAGAAAATACTAAGGAAAATAAAAGACTCAAAGATCTAGGGTTGTGAATCATTCTAATAGATGAAGTGATTATTTTATGTTTGTATAATAAATTAGTTTACTAACCTGGAACACGAATTTATGCGAAAGCATCTGTCGATGGTCAGACACAAATACCCAGTTTAATCCAATTGAATCATATGTCTATGTCAATTAAATTACCTGAATTCATTAAGTTTAAGTTCCAATTATTGTTACCCACGCCCGACAGGTATATTCCTATCCTGTAAGGAAATCTATTAAAGTGTTATCTATCTTCAAAGAAGATCGTGGGCTATTAAGTCAAAGGTTGAAACCTAAAATCTCTATGTCTAGTTCATTTTAGATTTACCACATCAATCTTATTGGTGATCAAACAACAAGAAGCATTTAAGACTTAATAAGTAAACCTTTAAATTACTCAAATTATAAAATAACCTCTTATAAACCGGTGATATTAGATTTCATCACAGCCTAGAAACTAACTTAGTTATAACACATAATTATGACAAATAAAAAAAACATAAAAATTACTAAAAAGTAAATGCAAAAAATAAATAAATAAAATGCTAAGGTAAAAGGAATTAACTTCTACTATTTACTATTTAGATATCTCCCATAAAATAATATATAATCTTGTAATATTTTAAACCAACCGTCCGGAATGGCGGTATCCTGATTAAGTCAAATTCAAATATACCAGCCATAAGACGGAAGAGAAATATAAACTTAAGCCAACCGTCCAGTATGGCGGTATCCTCATTAAGTCAGGTTTAACCAATTTAAATTGAATAACCAACCGTCCGGAATGACGATATCCTTTATTAATTCAGGTTTTAAATAGTTTATATATTATATTTTATGGGAGATTAATCTAAATAGCAAAAGTAAAAGTATTACCTTGTTACCTCAGCATGGAGAAGTTACCCCCTCATGGATGAATAAAAACTACTATTTATAGAAGAGAATTACTACTACAAACGTAAATAAAACTGAATAAAAGAAGAAAATAAGAAGAACTCTCTATTTATTTATAAGGATTTCAGAGAATAAGGTACATTGAAACTAAGAAATTCAAAATCTATTTATAGGAAAAAAAATCCAATTTTTTATTATTATTTTTCTGATTTTTATTATTTTTATTATTTTTATTATTATTTTTTTTTGGATCGCTGAATTTTCGACACGTGGCATGGTGGCTAAAAAAAACGGCTCGTTGAATTTTTGACACGTGGCATGCAGTGCAATTACCAAAATACCCTCGGTGTCGGGACGCCCAAAATTACCAAAATACCCTTTTTGCCAAATTTCACAGTTTTGCTCCAAATCACCTCCAGAATGTCCTGAAACTTTATTTTGGTGTCGGGATGCCCAAAATTACCAAAATACCCTTTGTGTCGGGACGCCCAAAATTACCAAAATACCCTTTGTGTCGGGACTCCCAAAATTACCAAAATACCCTTTGTGTCGGGACGCCCAAAATTACCAAAATACTCTTTTTGCCAAATTTCACCAAATTTTACAGTTTTGCTCCAAATCACCTCCAGAATGTCCTGAAACTTTATTTATCTACAAAATAACATAAAACACATCAGAATATTCACAAAACTAAAGAAACTATACAAAATATTAACTTAAATGAGTGGGAAATAGTGATACATTTATCACTCATCATCTCATCAACGATCCAAGCATGTTCTTCGATGTTTCCATCTGATTCGTGAGATCATACATCGTGACGATGTGAAGATCGAGAAGGTCGCATCAGAGAACAACATTGCAGATCCGCTGACGATAGTTATTCCTCAGTAAAAGTTTGAGCGACATGTACATAGTTCAGGTGTTAGATGCTTGAGTGACTGGTTATAGGCCAAATGGGATATTGTTGGACAATTATGACCTATAGCGTCACTATTTGTAAAAGACATTGTGGTTTTTGTACAAATTAACTGTGTGACAATGGAAATTGTTATTTTATCATTTGGTAATTTGATTACTCAAATATATAAATGATAAAAGTCCTTATGATTAGTTCCGGATTAATAAGATATGAGACAATATCAATCCACAAAGGTTTAATCATTAAATATCCATAGTCGTAGTATTATCGAGACTGGACATCGATAATACGGAATAAACTAGTATTGCACTTGTGCGTGTTACAGAATCGTAACAGCGTAGTTCTCATATATTTAAGTATTTGATACTTATGCAAGTGTGATAAGAGGTTGTGTTTACCGATGGTACGGGAACAGCTTCGCTCTAGATAGACCTTTCGGAATCCTATTGGTAGTATGACTATGTGTCTATTGGAATCCGCTTCACGGTAGATGTATTTGGTCTTAACCGGAGACTTGCATCTCTAGTACTTGCGACAATCAATACGCTTTGGTTTTGGACGTTCGGGACTTTAACAGGTTCTGTGTACGCCTCTTCTGGGTTTATTGAGAATCGTAGTGTATTGGGTGTGATGTCAAGATGGAAGTATCACTTCATTCACATGGAGATGATGATCACGCAGGGATACAGAACTGGTTCTCTATTATGTTACAACTATCGGGATAATATGACAAGGTCATGATTATCCGATTATAGAGACTAGTTGCTTGTGATCTGATATATGCTTCATACAGGGCAGACACTATTCTAGCCTCAGGCCTTGCATATGACATCAGATACTGGATCGCAATACGCAATACTACGTATACTACGCCTGTTATAGATTATATATTCCTTAAAGAATATTTCTGGAGAATTGGGTAGGCACGACGCTTTGCTAGAAGCCAACCATGTCTCATAAATCGGTAAGAATGTGGTACGAGGTACGCACGTGTTCGGATAGTCCGACGACCGGATTTACTGCCAACATATCCAGGGATCTCATGGGTCGCTTCTCGAAGATTTACCGATAACGTATGACTCGAACATAATTAATCTGGATTAATTAGAAAAGAGAGAAGTTAATCTAGGATTAATTGCGGAAAGATTTTATATGGGATAAAATTATATTTGAAGAGAGGGAACGATTAATTTGGAATTAATCGATAAAATAATATATTCGATATATTAAATGAAATTAGATTTCATAACAGAATTAAAATTAGATTTTAATTCGGGCGAACGAATTAATTTGGAATTAATTCGCGAGCGACTTTAATAATAATTTTGCGATGCATGAGTATTTAATTAAATTTGATTTAATTAAATCGCAATGGAAAATTCATTAATTCAGAATTAACGAACCCGAGCCCGGAATATATTTGCGGGCCCACTCGGATTTTGAATTAAAGTGGGGCCCACAAGTCACATCACTAGTCAATCCTTTGCCTTTTTGGTGATGGAAGTTAGTGAAGAATTTGATGGTTGCTTGTTCAACACTCAAGCTTGATTTGTGAGTGACTTTTACCAAACTTTGATTTGGTATATGTCTTTTGATTTTGGAAAATCAAAAAAAAGTCAACATATTACACAAAATCACTCTCTCTCCCAATTCTCTCACAAAACAAAAACCCTCTCTCTCTCTTTATTCTCTCAATTGCCGAGAGTTACAAGAAGGAACAAGGGGAATTTTGTTGCAAAATCTACATTGCTAGCACATCAAAGAATCATACAAAGGTGATAGGGAAACATTCCATAGAGTTTGGAATCCTTTCTTCAAAGCTTGGAGCTTGACACTCAACATTGGAGGAGCTTAGAGCAACTTCAAAGGAAGCAAAAAATTTTGATCTCTACACCTACATCCAACCGATCTTTGTAAGTATATTTCCGCTATACTTCATTTCGTATTCACATGATTTTATGCTTTAAATGATCTTGGTTTGTTCATTAGAACCCAACAGGTATGTTGGTATGCCAAAGTATAACAGATATATTATCATTAAAGATTCAAGCGCTATACCAAATTACTGATCAGTATGGAGGCCAATATGCCGATGAGTTTACTGGTATGGGGACCGGTTTGGTCCGTGCCGGTTTTCGAGAGCATGTAAGATATGAATGTTGACCGGTATGAAGACCGGTATGCTCTATGCCGGTTCCAGTAATTATGCAAACTCTAGATAAACCGGTATGAGAGACCGGAATGGAGTAGCCCGGTTCCAGAGGTGATGTAAAGCTGCTAAGAATAGAGCAGAGACACCGGTATGCCGGTGTAGGTGACTAGTATGCCGATCTCAGTACCAAAATGCAAGATCAGAAGATTCAAAATATTTTGCACATGACCCTAATGCATCTATATGAATGTGCATATGTACTATGAGCTTAGAGACTTAAATTAACAACTCACTTATAAAGAGAGCCCTAACTAAGACTACACAAGATATTCTTCGTTTGTCGCTTTAGTCTTCACATCCATTACTCTTCACCACCAATGTGCTTCGACATCTTTTTGTAATATCCACTAATTGTGCGTCGAAAACTTCTAGTGTTGCATCATCAAAATCCATCTTCAGAATATATCGCTAACACATTAAATGATTTTTCTTGGCATACTTGAAATGAACATCTCAATATTCTTGTTCTTTTCGTATAATTCAAGGTAGAGGTGCTAAAGTGTAATAATAATAATAATGTGTAAAAAAAAAAATATTTGAATGGATATATGTAATATAGGTGAAAGTCAATTTGAGACTATATTTTAGTAAATAGTAAAAATTTTAGAAAATTAAAACTAATTATGAAAGTCATTAGAAATTTATCCTTTTAGAAATTAATCATTGTGAAAATTACTTTTTATAAATTCTCTAAATATTTTGTTGGAGTTGCAAAATACTTATGATATATTTTGGTCGATCCTATACGTGAAAGGGTTAAGTATAATTTACATCTTTTTTAAATATTTCTAACAAAATTAACGATATATTTTTTTGAATCGTAGGAAATTTCGCCGTCAAACTATCCCTTTCGAGTTTAAGTGGAGTAGGTAAAACCACCGGTTCTCCCATACTCTTACAAGAAACGCACTATCTGGATTAGAACTCAAGACCTGAAGGTCGGATCATAAGCTCTACACCACCACCACAACGCCCATTGGGAACTGTTGGAAATTAAATTTCACCTGGGTGTGAAGTGGATATATGTTGGCAACAACTCACGGGTTGAAGTCAAAGGCATAGGAACATGCAAGTTAGTCATGCATGGTGGAAAAACTTTACTACTACATGATGTATTGTTTGCTCCACAAATTCGTCGAAATTTAGTCTCTGTGTTGGTTTTGGTTATTTAGGTTTCAATTTGAACTTCCATAAATTTGGTGTTGATTTGTACTTAGGTACAATACACTATGGTTCTGGTTATTTTCTTGATGGTTTTATTGTATTGAATGTTGAGTGTTTCAATCACAATTCCAGTTTTTCGTTTGTTACTTCAACTGTCAATAATGATGGTGATGTAATTGTGTGGCATGCTAGACTTGGCCACATTGGCCAGCAAAGAATGAACAGATTAGCCAAAGAAGGTTTTCTGGGAAATATTGAGAAGGTAGAATTGTCAACCTGTGAATATTGTTTGGCAGGGAAAACTGCGAGAAAACCATTTGGAAAAGGGACTAGAGCAGAATTTCCATTACAATTAATTCATTCAGATATCTGTGGTCCAATGAATGTCAGGGCAAGGCATGGAGCATCTTATTTCATCACATTTATAGATGATTTTACTCGCTTTGGTTATGTCTATTTGATTGCTCATAAATCCGAAGCATTAGAATGTTTCAAGAAATTTATGAATTTGACAGAAAATCAATTGGACAAGAAAATTAAAGCACTACGCACTGACCGTGGTCGTGAGTACTTATCTGATCAGTTCAGAGAATTATGTGATGAAAAAGGAATTAGTCGTCAGTTGACTACTCCTGCTACTCCTCAACAAAATGGTGTTGCGGAAAGAAGAAATAGAACTCTTCTTGAGATGGTTAGGTCTATGATGGCACAAGCAAATTTTCCTATAACCTATTGGGGTGATGCATTATTAACTGCCACATATGTACTTAACCGAGTGCCATCTAAATCTGTGTCCACCACACCATATGAGTTATGGACAGGTCGTAAACCAGATATTCACTTTCTAAAACCTTGGGGTTGTGCGGCTTATGTTCATGTGCGTTCTCACGAACATGGAAAGTTAGGCCCAAGAGGAAAAAAGAGTATCTTCATAAGATATTCTGAACAATCAAAAGGTTATTTTTGCATAGGTGAACATGAAAGTGGAGGCGTGACAGAATTTGAATCACGAGATATCACATTTTTAGAAAATGATTTTCCTAAGCAGGGAGAGATAGGTCAAGATTTATCTCTATATGAAACTCAAGATCACATGGATCACATGATTGGTGAACACTCGGGTTTACCTAATTCAAGTGGGAGTGATGAGAGAAATTTGAGAAAACATGATGAATCTGTTTCACATGAATCTCAAAATGATGAATTAGTTTCACACGAGTCTCATTTACGTGATCCGAGTGGGAGTGATGTACATAATCCTTGTGGGAGCAATGTGCACGATCCAAATGGGAATAATATCGAAAGTGAGGAATCAGTTCCACCACTAGAATCCCAATTGCGACGTAGTAATCGTATAGGCATTCCTCGACGTCGTTTCGATATCGAAGGAGAACCTTTATGATTCTACCTCAAGATGATGAAGAACCTAGAAACATAAGAGAGGCTCTTCAGTGTCCTGCAAAGGAAAAATGGATGAAAGCAATGGAAGATGAGATGGAGTCAATGAGGTCCAACCAAGTTTGGGAATTGGTTGATCTACCCAAAGGACGTAAAGCTGTTAAGAACAAATGGGTTCTTAAAATAAAGCGTAATGCCGATGGCAATATCGAAAGATATAAAGCACGACTTGTGGCAAAAGGGTATACGCAACAGGAAGGAATTGACTACGAAGAGACTTTTTCACCTGTTGTAAGGTTTACCTCAATTCGCTTGATTCTGGCTATAGTAGCAAGTATGGATCTAGAATTACATCAAATGGATGTAAAGACTGCTTTTCTCAATGGAGAACTTGATGAAGAAATCTACATGGAACAACCAGTAGGTTTCATAAAAGAAAATGAAAAGGAGAAAGTATGTAAACTTTTAAAGTCTATATATGGTCTCAAGCAATTGTCTAGACAATGGTATATACGATTCCACAATACAATCATTTCGAATGATTTCACAATGATAGATGAGGATCATTGTGTGTACACCAAGAGAGATAAAGATAAGTTCATTATCTTATCTTTGTACGTGGATGATATACTTATAGCCGGAAATGATAAGGAGTTTGTAAAACACATTAAAGAATGGTTATCATCTCTACTTCGAGATGAAAGATATGGGTGAAGCTGCATATATTCTTGGGGTTAAGATCTCAAGAAATCGTTCAAAGAATTTATTATCTCTTTCACATGAGTCATATATAAAGAAAATTCTTGAACGCTTCCAAATGCAGGCTTGCAAACCCATTGATACTCCTATCACGAAAACTGAAGCTTTGAGTCGTAGATTGTGTCCTGAAACTCCACAGGAAAAGGAACAAATGAAGAAAGTTCCTTATGCAAATGCAGTTGGAAGTTTAATGTACGCAATGTTGTGTACAAGACCTGATATCTGTTTCGCTGTTGGAATGGTAAGTAGATACCAATCCAATCCAGGACTAGCACATTGGAAAGCAGTTAAAAGAATATTTAGGTATCTGAGAGGGACAGCTGATTATTCATTGTGTTATCAAGGAAATGATCTGCAATTGAGAGGCTATACTGATGCTGACTGGGGAGGAGATTTAGATGAAAGAAAATCTACCTCCGGTTTTGTTTTCTTGCTAAACAATGGTGCCATTTCATGGAGCAGTAAGAAACAATCTTGTATAGCCTTATCCACAATGGAGGCTGAATTTGTGGCTTTTGCATCGGCAGTACAAGAGGCTGTATGGTTGAAAAGGTTCTTGGATCATTTGGGTATGTCAAATGAAGCTTCTGGTCCAGTATTAGTTAACTGTGATAGTGAAGCAGCGATAGCCTACACAAAAGACCCAAAATTCCATTGTAAAACGAAACATATAGATACCAAATATAACTTTGTGAAAGACATAGTTGCACGAGAAGAGGTAAACATGAAGTACATTTCTACGCAAGAAATGGTAGCAGATCCATTGACCAAGCCTGTTCCTAGAGATGTCTTTGTTAGACATGTAAAAACTCAGGGATTGCGTAGATGTTAATGTGCTTACATATTATGATATGTATTTTTTCCCAAATAATGTTTACTAATGTTAATACTCATTGATATTTGTGTTCAATGCTTACATATTATTATGTTGATACATGTTTAAACAAATATACTATTTGTTAGTATGAGAAGTATGTCGGACAAGTGAATGATTGGCCCTCTCACACGGGCAATCGCCTCCATTACTTTGTGTTAATGGGAGATGAGACAAATTTTTAAGCTAATTATCTGAGTGATAATTTGGAGAGCTCAAGCTTGAAAATTAAGTAATGTCGTTATAGGGTCACTTTCTCTATGATATGACCTAAGGTGAATAAGTTCGTTTCACCTTACTTGTCTTAATGTCAGTTATGAGTTAGACATTGTGTTTGTCTGAACTATAATCTGTACGGTATTTTATGAGACATGCGCTCCATGGGAAGGAGAGAATACCGTAGCACATGTTTTCATACCATGTGTACATTTGTGACTATTGAGGGTAATACAAGTAGAGATCTCAGTCTTGATATTGTGTGAGACCCTTGAGATTATTTCAATCTCACATTGTACCCTTTAGACTCTTGTCTGCTTCTTAAAACTTAGATTTGATGATCGCTATCTTGGAGTGTTGCTGAAAGATCATGAGAGATTCGATCTGAAAGAACATCTCTGGAAAAGCGAATTGAATCAAAGTTGAGAGATTCGAGAAATGAGAAAGATCATTATATGAGTAATATCACATTAGCTTGTATTCACTGGTCGACCAATTATGTTATTCTATGTGATCAAACATGATTGTGAATACAAAATAAATATTACATTCGAAAAGAGATCGAGAGAGATTTAATGTGATAAATGATCGAGGATACTGCATACATAATCCACTATGGTTCTATCCATTTTTCGAGCGGCTATATATTCCTAACAGATGTATAGCAAGTGAGCTCTCGAAGTATGCTGGTCGCACGGCACAATTGCAAAGTATGAATTATTCTTGTAGAGATAATAAAAATTGTTGATCCCATCATGTGTGAGTGGGAGATGTTGGAAATTAATTGTTTTAATTATTTGATGTTGTTAAATAACAACAATTAGTAATGATTTCATGTTGGAAATTATTAAGTAACAACAAGAGTTGTTAATCAAATAATTAAGTAACAACAAGAGTTGTTAAGTAACAACAATTAGTAAAATGTTAATTGGGGAACAAATGGTACACCCATGATGGTAACATTTTTGGAAGGGTTAGAGAAAGTCATTATGCATCCAAATCAATGCATGTGATTAAATAGTAATCAAGGATTAATAGTAATCCATGCATGTGAGGTAATAGTAACTTGATTTCCCTCCTATAAATAAGACCATTTGCTTATTGAGTTAAGCAATCAATTAAGTTTGATTAAGAGGTCTCTACAAGTTTAAGGTATGCAATTGTGTTGTGATTAACTTAGATTTATTTCAATTAGCATGTAAATAAATGTAGGACTAGTAATACATGTATGGTTAGATCCTAAGAGGACAAACATGTAAATATATTAGGGATTATGTTTCCTAACAGGAACAATATTAACAATATCTTTTTTTTTTTTGAAATCGTTGAAAATTTCACCGCCAAATCACCAATTCCAAATTTAAATGGAGTAAGAATATCATTATTCCTACTCAGCTAGGAATATAAAGTGGCATCAAATTGTATCAAAATATTGATCAGAGATTTGTATGTGCATTATTACTCTGATTTTAAACATAATGAAATATCAAAATGGTGTATCTAAACCGAATGTCAAGAGGATTGCAATAAATTGAAGACATTGTTACAGACATGCGGCTATCCCTTTACCTCTAGAAACAATGAGGAGTTGCTAATGGTTATACCATTTGCTTCATTCAAAATTCTAATAATAAATAATCAAGATTACGATTATGATTATGATTATGATTATGATTATGATTATGATTATGATCTCAAATCCCCTAGATTACGACTTTGAAATCCCCACCCTTACTTGGACATCTTCTGTTACTTGACGGGGAAGCAACAATGGTACTGGAGGGTATATTCGTAAAGTACCCTCCTGTATTACTGCCTTCAGGTAAAACATTTTCCTTAAACAATCCTTGTTAACATAAGATTTTCTTCCTTTAATAGTTTCTGGATAAGTAGTCTCGGTATACCAGCAAAAACGTGCTTTCCAAGAAATTAATTACAATGCATTACTTAATCACAGCACAGCTATCAGTTGTGAGTTCATACGCCTACAGTGATTATCGACTTTAGATTAAATATCTTATCTCGTGTATAAGATTCCCGATGTCCTCAAGGGGTGTGGTTTGTGTTGGAAAAATGCTTATTTATAAGCATTTTGAGGCTCAATTTTAAGCATGGTCCACTTCGTGTTAGTGGTTGTTATTGAATGATTCGGATACTCCTCCGTGAGTACTTCGAAATGGTATATTTATATGCTTAAAATGGTGCTTGGGTGAATGAGAAATTGTTGCTCAAAGTTCACAATTTTCAAGCCTTTTGTATTTCCATAACAGCTAATTTAATTAGCTTGGTGGTTACAAAAGTTTAATTTCCATAACAGCTAATTTAATTAGCTTGGTGGTTACAAAAGTTTAATTTCCATAATAGCTAATTTAATTAGCTTGGTGGTTACAACAATGTGTAACATCTCCCATTATGAAATTTAATTGGCTAGTTAATTTCTATTAATTGAGATGTGTTTTCTTTTCCTATATAAACAACATCAGTTCTTGTTTTCAAGATCAGAGAATATGAAATAGAAAATAGAGAAAGACATAGCACACACACGAAAGATCATTTTATTTGTTTTGTTAAAAGGAGAGTTCAAACACTTTGTGGTTCGTTGGATACGAGTCTGGTGGTGCCCTTTCTCGTACGTTTCCGTTGTATCCTGGGAAACAATCGTCTCACGTTCTACTGCACCTACGGTAGGGGACGAATTTGTTTTAAGGATATTGTTGTTTTACAACAAGCCTCGGGAAAGTTCTGATTTGACTCAGCATCTGCCAACAGCCTCTGCCTCAGCATCTGCCTCTGCCCTTCAGCCTCTGCCTCCGCTCTCAGGGTCTGCCTCTGCCTCAGCCTCCGCTCTCAGCCTCTGTACGTCAGGGTCTACTCTCAGGGTCCGCCGTTAGGGTCTGTTTGAGGATAATAATTATAATTGTAATTTGTCATATTCGGATTTCCAATTACCGTGTAATAATGTAATATTGTTATCTACAGTCTTAAAACAAAATCGTACTCTGTGGATATGGAAATCAGTCCAAACACAGTAGATCCGAATATGGCAGCCTCTTCGGCTGGCCAGAATGTTGTGGCAGCCCCCGTGGCTGACCAAAGTGCAGTGGCAGCCCCTTCGGCTGGCCAACTTGCATCAGCCTCTGGGCTTAATATGGCAGCCGTTGTGGCTGGCCAAGGTGTTTCTGCCTCAATGGCTAGACAACCTGTTGGACATGTGAGCCATGTCAATCCTGCTGCGGAAAAACCTGAAAAATTCAGTGGTCAGAATTTCAAAAGGTGGCAACAGAAAATGTTCTTCTACCTGACCACATTGAACCTTGCGAGGTTCTAAAGGAAGATGCTCCTGTACCCAAAGAGGGTGAGATTGATATCCAAGTCATCAGTGCCATTGAAGCTTGGAAACATTCTGAATTCCTATGTCGGAATTATGTGCTGAATGGGCTAAGTGATTCCTTGTACAGTGTGTACGCTGGAATGAAAACAACTAAAGGGCTTTGGGAATCTTTAGATCGAAAATATAAAACTGAGGATGCCGGTACTAAGAAATTTGTCGTAGGCCGTTTCCTAGAGTTTAAAATGATTGATTCCAAAACTGTGATAAGCCAAGTACAAGAACTGCAGATTATTCTAGCAGAAATTCATGCGGAGGGGATGAGTTTAAGTGAAACCTTCCAAGTAGCCTCGATAATTGAGAAACTACCACCTGGTTGGAAAGATTTCAAGAATTATTTAAAGCATAAGCGAAAAGAAATGAGCATTGAAGACTTGGTTCTTAAGCTAAGAATTGAGGAAGATAACCGAGTTTCTGAAAAGAGAGGAATGACTCATGAGGCCAAAGCAAATGTTGTCGAACATGGCCATAAGAACAAGAACCTCAAGAACAAAGGGTCAAAGATGGGTCCTAAAGGAGGAGTTTCCAAGAAATCAAAATTTCAAGAAAAATGCTTCAACTGTGACAAAATGGGTCACAAGTCTTCTGAGTGCAGACTGCCGAAGAAGAAAAAGAAACAAGAGGCTAATGTGCTAGAAAACATGACTCAAGATGTTTCAGACATTAACCTTCTGCTGTGGTTTCTGAGGTGAATCTGGTGGGTTCTAACCCAAGAGAGTGGTGGATTGATACTGGTGCCACTCGACATGTATGCTCAGACAAGAGCATGTTTTCTTCATTTGAGCCTGCTGAAAATGGGGAAAAGATATACATGGGAAATTCAGCAACATCTGAGATAGAAGGTCAAGGAAAGGTGATTCTGAAGATGACCTCTGGGAAAGAGTTGACTCTGAACAATGTTCTGTATGTACCTGAAATACGGAAGAATCTTGTGTCTGGATCGCTTCTGAACAAGCATGGTTTCCGGATGGTGTTCGAGTCTGATAAAGTAGTTTTGACTAAAAATGGGATGTATGTGGGAAAAGGGTATGTAACTGATGGGCTTTTTAAGCTCAATGTAATGGTTGTTAAACCCAAAAATATCAATAAAGCTAGTTCTTCTGCTTATATTGTTGAGTATTCTAATCTTTGGCATGGTAGATTAGGACATGTTAATTTTAATTCATTGCGAAAGTTAATTAACATGAATCATATTCCCAATTTTAAAATTGATAACAAACATAAGTGTGATACTTGTGTTGAGGCAAAACTAACAAGATCATCTTTTCATAGTATTGAAAGAAACTCTGAACCACTTGATCTAATTCATACCGATGTATGTGATTTTAATTCAATACAATCGAGAGGCGGTAATAAATATTTTATTACCTTTATTGATGATTGCACAAGATTTTGCTATGTGTATTTAATGAAAAGCAAGGACGAAGCTATAGAGAAATTTGTTCTCTATAAGAATGAAGTTGAGAACCAACTGAATAAAAGAATTAAGGAGTTAAGAAGTGATCGTGGTGGTGAGTATGTTTTCCCTTTTGAATCACTTTGTGAACAAAATGGAATCATACATCAAACCACAGCTCCTTATTCGCCTCAATCCAATGGGATTGCGGAACGTAAGAATCGTACCTTGAAAGAGATGATGAACGCTATGTTAATCAGCTCTGGCTTACCTCAGACTATGTGGGGAGAAGCTGTCTTATCAGCTATATTATTTTAAATAAGGTACCACGGAAAGAAGCAGGGAAAACTCCTTATGAAATGTGGAAAGGAAGAGTACCTTCCTATAAATTCCTTCGAGTGTGGGGGGTGTCTTGCCAAGGTAGGTAGTCATTCCTCCACCTAAAAAGGTGAAGATAGGACCAAAAACTGTTGATTGCATTTTCATAGGATATGCTATAACAGTAATGCTTATCGATTTCTTGTGCATGAGTCTAATGTACCAGATATTCACAAGAATACGATAATGGAATCGAGGAATGCATCCTTTTTCGAATACGTTTTTCCTTGTAAAACTAATTCGAATTCAGATGTGCACAAAAGGGCACATGAGACTATCATTGAAGATAGTCAGGACCGAGAAGAATTAATGTTCCAGAGGATCAACAAGTTGTTGAACCTGAACTAAGACGTAGCAAAAGAGCTAGAACGGAAAAATCATTTGGTCCAGATTTTCTGACATTTTTGCTAGAGAATGATCCTCAAAGCTATAACGAAGCTGTAAGGTCAGCTGATGGTGCCTTGTGGAAAGATGCCATCAATAGTGAAATTGAATCCATCTTACAAAATCACACCTGGGAGTTAGTGAATCTTCCTCCAGGATGTAAACCTTTAGGGTCCAAGTGGATTTTCAAAAGGAAAATAAAGGCAGATGGATCAATTGACAAGTACAAAGCAAGACTTGTAATTAAAGGTTATAGACAACGTGAAGGTCTTGATTACTTTGATACTTCTCCTGTAACGAGAATAAATTCCATAAGGATGATACTAGCGATTGCAGCTTTGCGCAATCTTGAGGTACATCAGATGGATGTGAAAACAGCCTTTCTGAATGGAGATTTAGATGAAGAAATCTACATGGAACAACCTGAAGGTTTTATAGCTCCAGGACAAGAAAAGAAAGTCTGTAAGTTAGTTAAATCCTTGTATGGATTGAAACAAGCCCCGAAACAGTGGCATAAAAAGTTTGATGACACCATGTTGGCAAATGGTTTCAAAATCAATGAATGTGATAAATGCATTTATGTCAGAGAGACAGAAGTTGGCTATGTCATTTTATGTCTCTACGTTGATGACATACTGATTGTCGGGAGTAATGTCAAAATGGTGAAATCTACCAAGAATATGCTGAAATCCAAGTTTGACATGAAAGACATGGGTCTTGCAGATGTCATTCTGGGAATAAAGATCTCGAGAAGTCCAGATGGACTTATTCTTGATCAGTCGCACTATGTGGACAAAATTCTTGGTAAATTCAACGATGATGATTCAGCTGTGGCTAGAACTCCTTTAGATGTGAGTTTACACCTATCGAAGAATAGGGGAGATGGTATATCTCAAGTAGAATACTCTAGAGTGATCGGGAGTTTGATGTATCTATCGAGTTGTACAAGGCCTGATATAGCCTGTACAGTAAACAAGCTCAGCAGATATACGAGTAATCCAGGGGTTGATCACTGGAAAGCAATAGTGAGAGTACTTAGGTACTTACGTTTTACTCGTAATTATGGGTTGCACTATCATAGATATCCAGCTGTAGTCGAAGGATACAGTGATGCTAATTGGATATCTGACATGAAAGACTCAAAGTCTACTAGTGGTTATGTGTTTACACTAGCAGGTGCAGCTATATCATGGAAATCCTCCAAACAGACTGTGATAGCCAGATCTACAATGGAATCAGAATTCATTGCATTAGACAAGTGTGCTGAAGAAGCAGAATGGCTTCGAAATTTTCTAGAGGATATTCCAAGTTGGCCTAAGCCAGTGCCAGCAATTTGCATTCATTGCGATAGTCAATCTGCAATTGGAAGGGCACATAACAATATGTATAATGGTAAGTCTAGACATATTCGTCGTAGACACAATACCGTTAGACAATTACTCTCTACTGGAGTTATTTCGATTGACTATGTAAAGTCAAAGGATAACATTGCGGATCCGCTAACCAAAGGGTTAAATAGAGAGTTAGTTGTGAAATCATCGAGGGGAATGGGACTGAAGCCCATTAGATAAATTTATTACGAAGGAAAACCCAACCTTGTTGACTGGAGATCCCAAGAACTAGGTTCAATGGGACAACCTACTCGTAAAAGACATAATTGGATCACTGTGGGGGTTACCCTCTAGTCCATTCCTATGATGAAATGAAACAGTGATGCTCGTATGGATAGAGGTTAAGCAAAAGCTTTTAATGATTCTTATGCGTCGGGAATCCGAGCAGAGTATTACGAGATACTCTTAAATAAGAAATCACCTATGTGAGAGAGAAGTGGGGCCGCTTCAAAGGGAATTGTACGGGGCACAATTTTTAGAAAACTTGCAGAACCAGGTAGATGTTCATGGCCAAAATGAACATAATAATGAGAACTCAAATGTGTAGGTAAAATATCTGTGTGATATGTGTTCTCCAATTACATGAACGGCAGTACAGTTCAATGACATCGCGTCAACTGTCAGCCAGCAAGTAATGAGATATATTTTCACAAGGGAAGGTTCAAAGGCTGTGGCCTACCTATCCTATGCAGGTGTTGAACCGTTGAACTCTTCTAGGTCAAAATAAAATGTTTTATAAAAATAATTTTATTCGAATTTTTCGCCAATTTCATTCATGTGGGGGATTGTTGGAAAAATGCTTATTTATAAGCATTTTGAGGCTCAATTTTAAGCATGGTCCACTTCGTGTTAGTGGTTGTTATTGAATGATTCGGATACTCCTCCGTGAGTACTTCGAAATGGTATATTCATATGCTTAAAATGGTGCTTGGGTGAATGAGAAATTGTTGCTCAAAGTTCACAATTTTCAAGCCTTTTGTATTCCATAACAGCTAATTTAATTTAGTTTATTAGTGTGGTTACTATGGTTTAATTTTTCCATAACAGCTAATTTAATTAGCTTGGTGGTTACAAAAGTTTAATTTCCATAATAGCTAATTTAATTAGCTTGGTGGTTACAACAATGTGTAACATCTCCCATTATGAAATTTAATTGGCTAGTTAATTTCTATTAATTGAGATGTGTTTTCTTTTCCTATATAAACAACATCAGTTCTTGTTTTCAAGATCAGAGAATATGAAATAGAAAATAGAGAAGACATAGCACACACACGAAAGATCATTTTCTTTGTTTTGTTAAAAGGAGAGTTCAAACACTTTGTGGTTCGTTGGATACGAGTCTGGTGGTGCCCTTCTCGTACGTTTCCGTTGTATCCTGGGAAACAATCGTCTCACGTTCTACTGCACCTACGGTAGGGGACGAATTTGTTTTAAGGATATTGTTGTTTTACAACAAGCCTCGGGAAGTTCTGATTTGACTCAGCATCTGCCAACAGCCTCTGCCTCAGCATCAGCATCTGCCAACAGCCTCTGCCTCAGCTTCAGCGTCAGCTTCAGCTTCAGCCTCAGCTTCATCTTCTGCCTCTGCCTGACTCAGCATCTGCCAACAGCCTCTGCTTCAGCATCAGCATCTGCCAAAACCTCTGCCTCAGCTTCAGCCTCTGCCTCAGCTTCATCTTCTGCCTCTGCTTTCAGGCCTCTGCCTCTGCCATCAGCCTCTGCTGTCAGCCTCTGCCATCAGCCTCTGCTGTCTGCCTCTGCCCTTCAGCCTCTGCCTCCGCTCTCAGGGTCTGCCTCTGCCCTCAGCCTCCGCTCTCAGCCTCTACCGTCAGGGTCTACTCTCAGGGTCCGCCGTTAGGGTCTGTTTGAGGATAATAATTATAATTGTAATTTTGTCATATTCGGATTTCCAATTACCGTGTAATAATTGTAATAATTGTTATCTACAGTTTGGTGGTATAAGACTTATAATTTGATATCTAATTGTCCAAGTCGTAAGTTCAAAGAGCTTATGGCAGCCGTGGGTTTTACCTGCTCTGCTTAAACTCGAATCGGGTGGTTTGGCGACGGAATTTTCAACGTTTCAAAAAAAATATAAAAAATTTCTAGTACAAATAGAATTTAGGAAAAATCTTGTTGTACGCACTCTTTATACTCTTGTCTTTTTGAATGTCAAGAACATATCCAAGAAGTCATTTTGATCCTCCTTAACATCACCATTAACTACATTTTGACTAACCAAATGATCATCGCCTAACTATTCTCCAAGCTCACCTAAAAATTTCTTAAGCTTCTTCTCAGCTTCACCTTCACCATATGTCATGCCAAAATTAGCCATGCATATTCTCCAAGCTCATCTAAAAGTTTCTTAAGCTTCGTCCCAGCTTCACCTTCACCATATGTCATACCAAAATTAGCCATGCATATAACATTTCTGCCTAAGTGAAAGTTTAAGTGAAACAAATATTTCACTTAAATCAATGGGAGAAGCACCCAAGCAATTAAGATCGTTCAACTTTTTCAATCATTGAGCACGTCTGTTGACTAGATGATAAAGGTAGAGGGTGAGTGGCGAAGCCAGGAGGTCAATCAGGAGGGGATTTACCATTTTTAAAGGTTTAATTTATAAATTTAAGAGGATATTTTTATTATTTATTTAGGAAATTGGAAAAAAAATTGAGGGGGTCGACTGATCCCTGTGGAAACTGATTTCTGTCGAGGTCCACAATCAAGAAAGTGAGCTGAGGGGCACGAACGAACCTGCAAAACAAGAGTAGAGCGAAAGAGGAGGTTAGTGCCCACCGGTGTGGTGGAAGCCGTAGGCACTCCGACGCTCAAGTTAGCCTAAGGGCGAATGAGTTCAGGATGAAAGGGTTAAGGTCTATGGAATACCTCAACCACAGATTTTCTAGCCGTGAGGGCGGTGTATTGGATTAGTGTCTTGATGTAGGAGTAGTCTCCAGGAGAAGATGTCGCTATATTGCTTCGTCTTCTTATTTTTATAGGTTCCCTGATGCGGGGTCCCTATTCTGCCCGTTGGAATCCTTCTTCAATGACGGTTTACTTCAAGTGATTTATGCCTGATAACTGACGATCGTATTTCTCCTTCGAAACCGTTGACTTCATAATGATGTTTATGAATTCGGATTCTCTTCTTTATCTTCGTAACTGGTTTCCGTTGGCTCGTTTTATGTTAAGTAGTTTGGGCCTGTGAGGCCGCCCATGGATCTACTAATGAGCTCCAGGCTTAGTGGTTGGCCTTGTGGTAAAGGTCGATTTTATCCCTGGGCCCAATTTTGGCCCGTACAGTTTGTGCCCTACTCTCTTAGTCTGGAAGTCCTAGACTTGGGGAGTATCTTCGAGTCTGTCGAATGAATCAAGATATGGATAACTATTTCTCTGATCTTGGCATTGGTCTAGAGCTAATGCACATGATGTCCCGTCATACAGTCGGGAGGAGGGAGAATTCAGGTCTTCTTTCGCTTTCGACAATTGCCCTGGAGGTGTCTTCGGTTTGTTTGAAACTGTCGAAGGCTTTTTGGGTATTAACCTTGATTTGACATGTCGTATAGTGTAGGGGGAACTCACATCTTTAGCTTGTGATCCGTGTGAGCTTATGGGGGATTTCCTATGTGGACTGAACCAGTCAATGGTTTTAGGAGATATTTCACTCGAAATGTAGTACAAAGATAGTGAAAAAACCATATTTCTATTTGACTCGACAAAGTCATTAGGGGTATGTCCCCGGTCGACTTCACCAGATGGTGTTTTAGGAGTAATTTCATTCGAATTGTCGTATGAGGCGGGTGAATTTCATGATTCTGTTTGACTCGACATGAGTCATCAGGGGTATGTTCCTGATCAACTGAACCAGATGGTGGTTCAGGAGTAATCTCACTCGACTTGTCGTATGAGACGAGTGAATTTCAAGATTCTACGACTCGACATGAGTCATCAGGGGCATGTCCCTGGTCGACTGAACCAGATGGTGGTTCAGGGGTAATCTCACTCGACTTGTCGTATGAGACGAGTGTATTCCATAACTCTATGACTCGACATGAGTCATCTGGGGGATGTCCCCGGTCGACTGAACCAGATGGTGGTTCAGGAGTAATCACACTCGACTTGTCGTATGAGACGAGTGAATTCCAAGGTTCTATGCCTCGACATGAGTCATCTGGGGGATGTCCCCAGTCAATTGAACCATATGGTGGTTCAGGAGTAATCACACTCAGCTTGTCGTATGAGACGAGTGAATTCCAAGATTCTATGACTCGACATGAGTCATCTGGGGGATGTCCCCGGTTGACTAAACCAGATGGTGGTTCAGGAGTAATCACACTTGACTTGTCGTATGAGACGAGTGAATTCCAAGGTTCTATGACTCCACATGAGTCATCTAGGGTATATCCCCGGTCGACTGAACCAGATGGTGGTTCAGGAGTAATCACACTAGACTTATCGTATGAGACGAGTGAATTCCAAGATTCTATGACTCGACATGAGTTATCTGGGGGATGTCCCCGGTCGACTGAACCAGATGGTGGTTCAGGAACAATCACACTCGACTTGTCGTATCAGACGAGTGAATTCCAAGATTCTATGAATCGACATGAGTCATCTAGGGGATGTCCCCGGTCGACTGAACAAGATGGTGGTTCAGGAACAATCACACTCGACTTATCGTATGAGACGAGTGAATTCCAAGATTCTATGACTCGACATGAGTCATCTGGGGGATGTCCCCGGTCGACTGAACAAGATGGTGGTTCAGGAGTAATCACACACCCGACTGTTGTATGAGACGAGTGAATTCCAAGATTCTATGACTCGACATGAGTCATCTGGGGGATGTCCCCGGTTGACTGAACCAGATGGTGGTTCAGGAGTAATCACACTGGACTTGTCGTATGAGACGAGTGTATCCCATGACTCTATGACTCGACATGAGTCATCTAGGGGATGTCCCCTGTCGACTGAACCAGATGGTGGTTCAGGAGTAATCACACTCGATTGTCGTATGAGACGAGTGAATTCCAAGATTCTATGACTCGTTATGAGTCATCTGAGGGATGTCCCCAGTCGACTGAACCAGATGGTGGTTCAGGAGTAATCACACTCGACTTGTCGTATGAGACGAGTGAATTCCAAGATTCTATGACTCGACATGAGTCATCTGAGGGATGTCCCCGGTCGACTGAACCAGATGGGGGTTCAGGAGTAATCACACTCGACTTGTCGTATGAGACGAGTGAATTCCAAGATTCTATGACTCGACATGAGTCATCTGGGGGATGTCCCCGGTCGCCTGAACCAGATGGTGGTTCAGGAGTAATCACACTCGACTTTTCGTATGACAAATGAATTCCTAAAATGTCGTGTCGAGAGGTCGCTACTATGGTACCTATATTTTATTAGGTGTTAAGTCGAATGGCGAGTAGATACTTACGTTTGAGGTGGTATCGAATGATCAAACAACTCGAAATAGTGGTTGTTCAACGTCGAATCAACCTCTGACTTGATGGGTACATTACATGTATTTAGATTTCTGATGTTGTCGTGTCAAACGGGAAGAGACACAATGAAATTTATTGACGTTGTGAGTGCACAACATCTGATGTTGTAGTTCTTTTCTCCATTCGACGATACCCGATAGAAGGATTCTGGATTTTCCACCTGTCATTATATGCAGTAAAACCTAATGCAAATAACGATGTGTCCATTTGGCGGGATTTTGGCGCCAAATCTTAGGTAGCTTGTATAAAGGAGCCTTGGGTGTTTCATTTCGCCTCATTCGGAAGTCGAGTAAGGAGTGCTCTCAAGTGTTTCAAGGTATTCTTCGAAATCTTCCTATTGTTCTTCATTTCTTTAAATATTCATAGTGAATATTCAAACTGTTCCTAGGTAAATTAGGCTGTTTGATCTCTAGTTTTGTGTGATTTGTTTTAAATTTGTGTTTTTGGGTTTTGATCTTTAGGAGGTAGGTTACTATGGAGTTTAGTTGTTTTTATGCTTGTCGTTTGGAAGATTTCGAGTGGAGAATCTTTAGGCAGCTTAGGTGCCAAGATTGATACTTACGTCGAGTCGTCAAGTGAAACCAAGGAATCATCAAGCGAGACCAATGAGGATGTAGAGTACAAAGATCAATTGTACCAGGAGTTGATCGAGGGTGGCGTAGTTACCTTGGCTAGGCCTTCTCAAGAAACCTCTACTGAGGCTATACCATTAAGATCTTTGCCCGCAGTTGGGGAGCCGAGTGAATTTTCATGTACGAGTGAACCTACTAACTTACTATCAAAAAATCATGCAAGTCAAATGACTGGGAAAGTGTTGAGGGAACTCAGCTGTATGTATAGGTTCCCTAATTCTTTGGAACTCCGAGTGCCTTCGTCGAATGAAAGAATCGATTACAAGGTTCCTGGGTGGATGGGATTCTATGTACGTCCATTTTTTATAGGGCTGAGGTTTCCTATTCTGAGACTGGTTTGGGAGGTTTTGGATCATTTCGGAGTTGCTCCTTCACAGCTGATGCCGAATGCGTGGAGGATTTTATTGTCGATTAAATGTTTGTCTTTCGAATTGGGAGTACTTTTTGAGGTAAAGGATGTTTTAGAGACGTACTACCTGAAGCAGCATTTGAAGGAGAAAGGAAGATATACATTGATCCTTCGTCATAGAATGACGCATTTAGTTACTGGATTGCCGACTAATGATATGGGAAATTGGCAGTCCTATTATTTCTTTGCAAATGGTGAGGGTATATTTGGATCGACCGGGGCTGGTCGAATCCCAGAATTTTGGTGTTTGTCGAGTGAGTAACGTACTTTTGCTTAATTTCAATCTTTGAGTCACACTTGTGTCTTTGAATAACCATTTTCTTGTTGTTGCAGATCCTCTACGAAACAAGTCATTCATCACGACTGCACGTACAATCTCCAACACCAAAGCCATCATGTCCATGTCGGCCGAAAAAGGGACTGTAAAACTATTTTAACGGAAAAGGGTTAAGGTCGACTCCATTGTGGAAGGAACTCTATCATTGAGAAGAAGGTAAGGTTCTGGCCTCATGTAACGACGTTTTGTCCGTGATAAATTGTAGATGGTCGTGTCAAAAGTTATATGGAGGATATAGATATCGAGAGCCCCTAAAACCCGAAGAATTTTTATGCACAGAGGAAATGATGACTGGGCCATTCACCGTAGCTTCACTCGACGAAATGAAGAGCCGGAAGAAGTCAAGGAAGATGAAGAAAAACGAGGTTGGGCCTCAACAAAGAGAAGTTGTTTCAAGTGAGGGTGCCGCAGAGAAAGTGAAGTCGACTGCAACGATTTCTGCGGGGAAGAAAATGAAGTCTTTCGCTGAAGCGGAAGTGGAAGAGGACTCTGATTACCTCATCTTAAAGTTTCCACGAGAGTCGACTACAATATCTGACCCTCAAGCATCGACTCATTCGTGGAAGGGCTTCTTCTTGAAGGGGATGAAGTAAGGTTGGCACAAATTGGCCCGGTGGAGGCCATGAAGAAAGCCATCGCATTAAATTATCAAGTGAGTAGAGCAACTATTTTTTTTTTGGTCGAATGATGATCTGACTCGACTTCATCAGGCACTTGAATGTAGTCTATTCATGCGGAAAAATATGGAGTCCAATCAAATGAGGATCAAGGAGCTGGAGAAATCATTGTCGGTGGTGAGGAATGAGTCATCAGAGCTGAAGTCCAGTCTGATTGCTTCTCAAATGAAGGAAAGAGGACTTGAGAAAGAACTGAAGGAAGTTAAAGCTGCTCTGAGGTTGGAGAAAGAAACGGTTGAGCTGAAAATCGACAGCTACAAAGAAGGTTTCGAGAATGTGAAGAAAGAAAAAGAATTACTGTTAGAGCAAATGGAAGACATCGCCATCGACTCCATGATGAGAAACAGATGTGATTTAATGAGGGAATTCGTAGTTGGGAAACACGTAGACTGGAAGCCTAAGAAGTGGATTAGAGAATACAAAAGGCGTGAGGCTGGTATTTCTTCTTTGACGGAGGACGATGGTGAAGAGAAAGGGTTGGAGGTCGAGTCGAAGAAGGATGATGTAGAACCAGATGCACTTGTTGTTGTTGAAACGGAAAAGGTCGAAAGACATTTAGAGGGAGAAGAAGTCGTTCTGGAAGCTATCGAAACTCAAGATGATGTTCCTGCCAATCATCCTACGGCAACCGACGAAGCACCAGACAATGTCTAAGAAGTTTCATGGATAAAATTAACTTTGAATTTTTGTATGAAGTTTGAATTAGTGGTTTAACAGGAGGGCGGAAAGCCTCAATTGAACAATCGAGTTTTGTTATGTGTTGAATATGTCGTATGATATTCTATGGAACGGGCTTTTGATGTGTTGTACAAATGTCGACTGATATTTTAATGAACAATATTTTATTGCAATTAGTCGAACGACTTCTACAGATTTCCTTATTTCATTCTTAAAACTACTAACAAAAAATATAATTACAAACAAATAAACCACAAACATAAGTGTTACCGGTTGAATCGCTTAAGATGCACAGCGCTCCAACTGTTGCGCACGAGAGTCCCCTCCATAGTCTGTAGCTTGTAGGCTCCTTTCCCGACAACTTTCGTGACGAGGTAAGGGCCTTCCCAATTTGGACCCAACTTCCCGTCTCCAATTTCCTTGGTGTTCTGGAACACTCTACGTAGGACCCAATCTCCAGCCTTGAAAGTCCTACTCCTGACGTTTTTGTCGAAGTATTTGGCCATCTTTTGTTGATAAGTGGCCAGTCGAATGGAAGCTCGGTCTCTTGTTTCTTCAGTCGTTGATTTTTTTCTTTGGTGAGCCATTGGTAGCGTGTTGAAGGGATGACTTCTTCAGTTGGAATGACAGCTTCCGTTCCAAATGCTAATGCGAAAGGAGTTTCGCCTGTCGAAGACCTCACCGTTGTCCTGTATGACCATAACACCCCTGGTAGTTCATCCACCCATGCGCCCTTAGACTTCTCCAACCTCTTCTTCAAGGTGTTCATGATTGTCTTATTGGACGATTCGGCCTGACCGTTTGCTTGTGGAAAGCGTGGTGTCAAAAGTTCAACTTTATGCCCAGTTCCTGAAAAAGTTTTGAAAGTAATGGCTGATGAATTATGAGCCATTGTCAGTCACAATTTCTCTTGGTATGCCGAACCGACAAATGATGTTTTTCCATATGAATGTTTGAGCTTCTATGTCGCGTACTCTAGCGAATGCTTCGGCTTCTATCCACTTTGAGTAATAATCTGTCATAACAAGCATGTAGACTCGTTGGCCAGGTGCGGTTGGGAGTTTTCCTACTATGTCCATTCCCCACTTCATAAAAGGCCATGGAGATATAATGGGGTTTAGTCTCTCTGGTGGAAGATGAGATACTGGTCCAAATCTCTGGCATTTGTCACACTTTTTAGTGAATTCTGTGGAGTCAATTCTCATTATCGGCCAATAATACCCAGTCGAATGCGCTCGAAGAGCCAGGCTCCTGCCACCAGAATGGTTCCCACACTCCCCTTCATGCAACTCTGTCAACACATGCTGTGCTTCTTCGTGTGTTAAGCACTTCAAATAAGGTCATGTGAAAGATCTTCTTAGTAGCTGTCCGTCGAACAAAACGAACCTTGCAGACTGTCTCTGGACTTTTCTGGCTTGCACTTTGTCGTCTAGAAGCGAGTCTGTTTGTAAATACTCGAATATAGGTGTCATCCAGGTGTCGACCGAATCGACCGCTGCGACGGCTGTTTCTTCCTTCCAAATTTCCGGCCAGCACAAATATACTACATGAATTGTTCGTGGTTTATCACCCTCCATTGTCGATCCCAAGGTTGCCAATGCATCTGCTTGGGAATTTTCGCTTCTTGGGACTTGGGTTATGGAAAATTTCTCAAATGTCGACTGAATCTCTTTTACCTTCTGCAAGTAGGATGCCATTGCTTGACCTCTGGAGTGATAAGATCCCTCGATCTGGTTGACTATCAGCTGGGAGTCGGATTTTACTTCTATCTCCCTAGCTCCCAGTTCTTTAGCTAACAATAACCCTGCGATCAATGCCTCGTACTCTGCTTCGTTGTTGGTAACTCTAAAACCGCATTTGATTGCCTGTAGCAAGGTGTCGCCTGTCGGGGTAGTGATTATGATTCCAAGACCGCAACCCTTTTTTTTACCGGACCCGTCGACCTCTAACTTCTAAGGTACTGTTGGCTGAATGGAATTGACCTCAGTTTCAGCCACTGCAAGGAGATCGGGGGCGAAGTCGGCCACAAAATCTGCCAGTGCTTGAGATTTGATGGCGATCCTAGGCTGGTAAGCTATGTCGTGTTCCCCAAGTTCAATTGCCCACTTCATCAATCTTCCTGACAATTCTGGTTTATGGAGTATTGATGAGTGGTATTTATATCACTATTTCCCACTCATTTAACCTAATATTTTGTATAGTTTCTTGAGTTTTGTGAACGTTTTGATATGTTTTGTGTTATTTTGTAGATAAAATAAAGTTTGGAAAGCATTGGAGGCAATTTGGGGCAAAAACGGACAAAAATGCGTCAACAGGGATATTTTGGTCTTCTGCGCGTCGCGACGCCCAGACTTCCGCGTCGCGACGTCTAAAATACGCCGAACAGTGCTAACGTGCGCCGGGTCCACAAATCAGAATCTGAGAAAAGTTTGACTTTGCTAAAATGCGCCGTGCCACGTGTCACCATCACAGCCGATCTGCTAACGTGCGCCGTGCCACGTGTCAGCATCCTACGGTGCCGACAGTCATCATCGCCACGTGTCGCCTCGTCATCAGCCATGTCATCGGTCAAAAAGTCAACTTCGCCATGTGTCACGCCACATCATCCGCCACGTCACAAGGTCAACCAAGTCAACTTGCCACGTCAGCATCAGTCAATCACAGCGTGACACGTGTCGCCACGTGTCGCAATTCCAAGGTGCCGACAGTCTCTTTCCCACGTGTCGCCACATCGTCGCCACATCACCGCCACGTCAGCGCCACGTCAGCATCAATAATTGAGTATCCTATCCTTATCTGACACGTGGCGGATAAGAATCTCAGCGACCAATCAGAAGCCGCCACGTGTCACAATAATTGAAGCCCAACCACTCTGCCACGTGTCACCTTATCATCTTATCCAGAATCTTCAAACCAGCGAACCAGAGCGTGCCACGTCGACAAATCCAGCGTCGCGACGCTGAGGACCTGGCGTCGCGACGCTGGAACCAAATTTTTCTATAAATTCAGCGCTAATTTTCAGAATTGAGGGCACCTTCCTCTCTCTTCAATTCCTTCTAAAGAGAGAGCTTCTCTCTCTAGATTCTTTAGTTTTTAGTTTTTTTTATTTTTTTAGTTTTTAGTTTTGTAAATAATTTTAATTACTTTTTGTAATAATAGTAATTTAATTTTTACTTTTTACTTTTTACTTTTTACAGTTTTTACTATTTACCATGAGGAGGTAACTTCTCCAGCTAGGGTGAAAGGTAATTCTTTTACTGTTACTATTTAGATTAATCTCCCTTAAAAATAATAATATTCACTATTTAAAATATTGACTTAAAAAGGATACCGCCAGATTGGTCGGTTGGTAATTCATTTTAATCTGGTTTAAACCTGACTAATAAAGGATACCGCCAGATTGGTCGGTTGACAATTTAATTTTGGTTCTGCCTTTATGGCTGGTTGGACTTAATTTGACTTAATCAGGATACCGCCTATATGGTCGGTTGGTATTATTATCACAAGTTTATATATTATTTTATGGGAGATATCTAAATTAGTAGTAGTAAAAGTAATTCCTTTTACCTTAGCATTTTTTTTTTATTTTAATTTTTACTTTTCAGTTTTACTTTATGTCTTTTACTTTTCAGTATTTTTACTTTATGTCTTTTACTTTATGTCTTTACTAGCCCTAGTTATGTGTTAGTTATCTGGGTTTGTGATGAATTCTAATATCACCGGTTTATAAGGGATTATTTTATAGTTTGGGTAATTTAAAGGTTTATTTATTAAGTCTAAGCTTAATGCTTCTTGTTGTCTGATCACCAATAAGATTGATATGGTAAATCTAAAATGAACTAGACATAGGGATTTTAGGTTTCAGCCTTAGACTTAATAGCCCACGATCTTCCTTGAGATAGATAACCCTTTAATAGATTTCCTTACAGGATAGGAATATACCTGTCGGGCGGGGGTAGCCATAATTGGAACTTAAACTTAATGAATCCAGATAATTTGGTTGACATAGACATATGGTTCAATTGGGTTAAACTGGGTATTTGCGTCTGACCATCGACAGAGGCTTTTGCATAATTTAGTGTTCCAGGTTAGTAAACTGATTTATTACACAAACATAAAATAACCACTTCATCTTTTAAATGATATTAGAATGATTCACGACCCTAGATCTTTGTGTCTTTTGTTATTTTCCTTAGTATTTTCTTTTGTCTTTTTATTTATTTTGTAAAACCACTTTCAACCAATCAAACAATCATTCTCTTCTTCATTTAATTAGATATCTGTAAATAAATAGATTCAATAATTAATAAAAATAGTAGGAATTAAGTCCTCGTGGGATCGATATTTTTACTACTTGAACGATACGTGCGCTTGCGTTATACGTGTGTGTTTACGCCGGTCAAGTATGCTTCTTAAAGGATACGTCGTGTACACCGTGATCGGGTGTCCTTGAAAGTAAGGTATGAGTTTTCGTGCGGCTGTGACAAGGGCGAAAACCAATTTCTCCATCAACGGGTAGCGTGATTCTGCTCCCAATAATGCTTTGCTTACGTAGTAGACTTGTTGTTGAGTTCCCGACTCTTCTCTCACTAAAACTCCGCTAACCGCGTGTTCTAAAACTCCCAAATAGAGGTAGAGTCGCTCATTGTCGTGTGGTTTCGACAATAAGGGAGGTGTAGTGAGGTACCGTTTGAGTCCTTCCACTGTTTCCTCACAAGCAGGAGTCCATTCAAAGCTGTTTGCCTTCTTCAAAGCTGAAAAGAACAAAAACTTTTATCTGTTGATTTAGAGATGAACCTGTTTAACGCAGCGATCCTCCCGGTCAGTCGCATGACGTCCTTCGGGCTGGAAGGAGTCAGAATGTCGAGGATTGATCTAATCTGGTCTGGATTCGCTTCTATTCCCCTTCGAGTGACAACGTACCCCAAGAATTTCCCTGAGGCTACACCAAACGCACACTTAGTAGGATTCAGTTTCATTCCATACCTGTCCATGATGTCGAAGGCTTCTTCCAGATGATTAAGGTGTTGCTCCAATTTGATGGACTTCACCAGCATGTCGTCCATGTAAACCTCCATTGTCTTCCCAATCTGTTCGTCGAACATCTTGTTGACCAGTCTTTGGTATGTTGCTCCCGCATTTTTTAAGCCGAATGACATGACCTTGTAACAAAAAATCCCTCAGTTTGTGACAAAGGTTGTCTTCTCTTGATCGTCTGGATGCATGAAGATCTGGTTGTAGCCTGAATATGCATACATGAAGCTTAATAACTCATGCCCCGCTGTTGCATCGACCATTGAATCGATATGTGGCAGAGGGAACGAGTCATTTGGACAAGCTTTGTTCAAATCCGTAAAGTTGATGCAGACTCTCCACTTTCCATTCTTTTTCTTCACAACAACAATATTCGCAAGCCATTCAGGAAATTGTACTTCTTTAACTGCTCTGTTATGCAATAACTTATGAATCTCTTCGTCAATGATTCGGTTCCTTTCCGGGGTGAACTTTCTTCTTTTCTGCCTAACTGGGGTGTGGTCTGGATCCACATGTAATTCGTGAGTAATGAGCTGCGGATCGATTCCAGTCAAGTCTTTGTGAGACCATGCAAAACTGTGATCTGTAAGAATTCAATTAGGTCGGCCTTTAGTTTGGGATCTAATTCAGCTCCAACTAATGCCTTGTGATCTGTAAACTGAGAGTGAATCTGGACCTCGTCAAGCTTCTCTATATTTGGTAGAGTCAGTTCCGGAACACGAGGCCCAGTCTGTAATTGCTATGCTGACTGGGTTTTCACCTTCAAAGTCGTCTGGTAGCAGCTTCTTGACGCCAATCTATCACCTTTAATTTCTTGAACTCCCCATTTGGTAGGGAATTTTATTACCTGATGGTAAGTAGACGACACAGCCCTCATGTCGTGAATCCAAGGTCTACCCATGATCAGATTGTAGGCTAAGGGCTGTCCAAGACCAGAAATGTGGTCATTCTGTTGACTCCGGCTACGTAGACTGGGAGTGATGTTTCCCCCATGGTGAATTTTTGCTCTCCGCTAAACCCAATAAGTATTGTCGTCCGCCGGTTTACTTTATCCAGCTCGGCCCCCATGTTAGCAAGGGCACTTGCGAAAATTGTATTAGCTGAGGAGCATGTGTCGACCAGTATTCGTTTGATCATAAAGTTGGCCACCTGCAAGGAAATAACTAAAGCGTCATGGTGGGGATTCAAATTGTGTGAATCCCCGTCGTCTGGAAACTCTATTATCGAATCCGTGAAGAATTTTTCCACTGACATCGAGGTATGTAAAATATAATTTGCCAGGGCCCTCGAATGTCGTTTGGCCGCCGAATATGTTGCTCCACTGATTCCCGATCCTCCTGAAATGACATTAACGGTGTTATTAATTGGGGGTGGTGGGGTTGGAATTTCTCCTTGACCATCTCTCTCGTCCTTCGCGCCAGTGTTGCTTTCCCTTTATCAGTGAGCAAATCCCTCAGGAAACCCTTGTTTAGTAGCTCCAGAACCTCTAATCTCAAAGCCAGGCATTCCGTTGTCGTATGACCATAGTCCCTGTGGAACTCACACCACTTTCTGGTGTCCATTTTGGTCGAATTGTCTCTGGAGCGTGGAGGCCACTTTACTACATTCCCCATCTTCTTAAGCACAGAGACCAGTTCCCGGGAGAAATCGTAAAGTTGTAGTCCGATAGCCTGGGTTTGCTTGTTGGCAGCTCCTCCCTACTTTTGTATGGCCTTTTTCGTCAGTCGACACTTTTGTAGAATGGTCGTCGTTCTCCTCTTGGTTGGTTCCTCCCTTCCTTGTGAGAGTGGATATTGATATCGTGTCGCCTGGAGCAGTAGGCCTTCGGTCCACTCAGGCATTCGCACATCTTCCCTTCTTTTATTTCTTTAATCTTCTTCCCACCTTATTTCTACCTGGGCCCGTGCCATTACCTGGTTCATGGTGTAACACCGGAAATTTGTCAATTTCTTATAGAGCCCACTGTCATAAAGTAGTCCATTCCGGAAGGCTTCGACTGTTGTAGGCTGGTGGAGATCCGAGACAGTAATTCTCTCCCGGTTGAACCGGGCCACGTAGCTCCGCAATGAGTCTCCCCTTCTCTGCTGTATAGAATTAAGGTCGTCTGAAGTCTTTTCTAATTTGCATGAACTTGCAAAGTGTTGCACGAACTTGTCAGCTAGCTCTTGGTAGGACTCGATTGACCTGTAGGGTAGGTTTATGAACCAAGTAAGGGCAGGTCCCGCCAGAGTCTCCCCAAAGCATCTACACATTCCAGCCTTCCACTGACTTGGGGACAAGCCGATTGACATCATCTTGTACTTGTAGTGTATTATGTGGTCGTCTGGATCGGCAGACCCACCATATGGCTTCATTTCAGGTGGGCTAAATTTCCGGGGCAAATCAACAGCAACAATTGACTCCAAAAACGGGGTATCAGAAATTGCTCCGGCCCTGCTTTTCCTGACTGGGAGCCTTACCCTGGTAGTCTTGACATTATTGCTTCCTTGAATTCAATCATTTCCCTTCTGATAGAGGTGGCGATCTGTTGGGATGGATCGATGAGAGAGTTCGGCTCTTGCGAAGTAGGCTGGTGATTGTTGTTTGGCCCATCCGTCATGGGCGGGATTGTTGGATTGCTTCAGTCATCTGGATTGTTGGTTTGGCCTTGAGTATTATGCTGGGGATTGGATGATAACTGCTCCATCTTTTTCTGTAGACTGTCGTTGGTGTTTCGCATCATTAGATTCTCCTCTTCAAGAGCTTGCAGTCGTTCTTGGAGCATGGCAAGTAAAGGAAAGAAGAAAAATAATTGGAAGACAAAATATAAATTCAATGGAGAACATTATTTTGACTTTATTTTTTTTTATTTTTTTCCCTTTTAATGATCACTGTTTTATCTCACTGCCATAGTTCAATTAATAAATGAAGAAAAAAGTGGCTCCTCCATTAAAGTGAAAACACAAAGCATCTCTCGGTTGGTCCGGAAAGCATCTGTAATTTAGAGTAAAAGACTCGTTCATTAATAAATTAATGACAACATCAACAAAATGATTATTTTCAATATGTTGACAACTATTTAAAATATAATGAAAATGATCAGCCTAAATTTGGGTAAAGGCATAGGATTTAGTTGTTAGGTTCTGAGTTTGAGTCCAAATAATATATTTTTTGTAAGAATTTAGGTGGTCGAAAGTTTTAAATGCTCCGCTTAAGTACGGATCGGATAATTTATCGGCGGGATTTCCAACATTTCTAAAAAAAAATTCTCAACTATCCGACTAATTATCATAACGATAATTCAATCTTTATAGTTTTAGAAATATAAGCTCTAATCCATATAATTTTAGAAAATATAAGTTTTAATTTTTACCGTTAATATTTTTTATTAATTGAGTAAATTTTCATCTAATTTTGAAATAAATTTTTACTATCATTTAATACTAATTAAATGAAAAATAACTTAAAATTAACAGAAAATATTGATCGATAGAGATTAAAACTTATATTATAAGAACTAAAATATCATTTTGATAAATTACAATATAATCTTGAGTCATTTCCCTTGTTGGGTGTGCAAACAAAGTCTCAAAGTCCCACATTGGTTAGAAATGGGGAAGATCATGAGCATATAATGATGGACATGTATCTTCATTGGTATGAGGCATTTTGGGTAAATCAAGAGCAAATCCATGAGGGCTTAGGCCCAAAGTGGACAATATCATACCGATGTGGGATAGGTGGTGTCCTAGGTTCCTTATATCCCTCAAATATAATAACACAATCAGAGTCAGCACTGATGGTATATATTAATTACAATTAATTAATAATTAATTATTGTATGCCATTATTCATGACTCAGAAAATACTGAAAACCCAGATTATGAATATTTTACATGGGACACCATTTTCTAAGAAACAAGCGTGTTGTTTTGTTTTGTTTTAATGAAAAAACAAAATTTAGATATTGGCTTTCTGGGATATATAAAGAGGGAATTGAGGACACAACGAGGGGAATTATGTTATTTAAATTGTCTTTATTTTCTTTGGCTTCGTCTTTTTTGTTTTTAGCCACTTCGGCCTGTTGTGTTTGTCTCTTTGCAATTGCTTGCTTCATTCGGTAACCTTGCTATTATCAGCTGATTAAATTAAAGGGAGGAAATTATCATTTTTCCGACTAAGTTTGATCAAAATCTGAAGACTTTTTAAAGTATATCAATTTCTATAAATCAAGTGTGGAATAATGATAATTTCGTCAAAATTTTAAATAAATATTGATGTACAACTAATAATTTCAGGTGAAAATTAATACATTTTAAAAATTTTTGAATTTGACTAAATCTTCGCGGAAACTCACGCAGAAAAATGATAATTTCTCATATTTGAAAGAGTTGAAACCTCATATAAGAATAGAAGCTTTGTATGTTTTGTCCGCAAAGTGAAAAGTTTCGAACTTGAAATTAATGGCTTTGCTATCAATAATCCTGAAGCAATTACAGCCTTTTCTAGACATATCCGAAAATAATTACCATCTATTGTCCCTCTCAATTCTTCTTCTGATCTTCCTCTTTTCATTTGTACAGTTACTCAAGCTCACCGGACGGCATAGTAACAAACTCAACTTACCACCATCACCACCAAGTTACCCATAATTGGCAACCTTCACCAGGTTCTGAAAAATCTACCACATCGCTCTTTCAAAGCCCTCTCCGATCGTTATGGCCCTTTAATGTACATTACTTTGGCAATTCTCCAAGTCTTGTCGTTTCATCGGCTGAGTTGGCTAGCAAGGTGATGAAGACTCATGATGTTATTTTCTCAAACAGGCCCAAAACCATTGCTGCCCACATCCTCCTTTACGAATGCAAAGATCTGGGTAACGTTAATTATGGCGAGTACTGGAGACACTTCGGAAGATTTGTGTTCTTGAACTCTTGAGTAATAAGAGGGTTCAATCAGCTCAATATGTAAGAGTCGAGGAAGTTTCTAATTTGATTTATAAAATTCGCCAGTCGTGTTCCGATGAGGGATCTCTTAACTTATCCGAGATGCTACTCGCTGTTTCCAACAGCATAGCATCGCGGTGCGTTTTTGGTAGGAAGGTTGAAGAAGAAGAATTTGGGGAGTTGACAAGAAGGCAGATGATGCTTATGACAAGCTTTTGTTTTGGAGATTTGCATCCATCTTTGAAATGGATTGATGTTCTTACCGGATTCATTGGTCGTTTGAATGAAACTGCTAGAGCTATGGGTGATTTGCTTGATCGGGTGATTGAAGAGCACAGAGTATCACAAACTGATCAGGATGATAAAAAGGATTTTGTCCATATACTTCTCCAACTTCAAAAGGATGGCAATCTTGCAATAGAGCTCACTCAGGACACTCTTAAAGCAATTCTAATGGTATCTCTACACACATGCACATATCAAGGGCGGCCCTAAATTGCTCTAAGTTTCAAGTGCACTATGCGAATTTTTAAAATGGAGTGTAAATTGTTTGTGTGGACTGTTCTTAGGCCGCCTCTGGCACATATTGATCTTCTAACATGGCACTAGTCTATGCAGGGCTAATCAAAGTTTTGTTTTTATGTTTCTCAGGACATTTTGTGGGAGGAACTGATACTACAGCAACAGCTTTAGAATGGGTGATGGCAGAACTGTTGAAAAATCCTAGGATCATGAAGAAAGTTCAAGAGGAGATTAGAAGTGTGGTGAATAGGAAATTACATATAAATGTGAAGGATATAGATCAAATGAACTATTTTCAATGTGTCATCAAGAGACTCTTAGATTACATGCACCAGTTCCACTTTTGGTTCCTAGAGAAACAGCAGAGGATGTCAAATTGGGAGGCTATGATATTCCTGCCAAAACTAGAGTGTTTGTGAATGGATGGGCAATTCAGAGGGACCCCAAGTTATGGGACAGGCCTGAAGAGTTCTTGCCTGAGAGGTTTGTGAGTAACCCTATTGATTACAAAGGCCATGATTTCCAATTCATCCCATTTGGTGCTGGAAGAAGAGGCTGCCCTGGAATGTCATTTGCCATAGCTTCAGTTGAGTATGTGATAGCCAACCTTTTGTACTGGTTTGATTGGAAATTGCCCAATGGTGTAGTTGAGGAGAATTTGGACATGCGGGAAGCTACTGGGGTAACCCTTCAAAGGAAATCACCTCTTCATGTTGTGCCAACTTTGTACTTCCCATGATCTGTCTAGAAAAAAATTAATATTTATGCTCTAATTATTACTCTTTCAATATACTCCCAAGTTTCCATTATATGGGGTAACTAAAATTGAGCATCATTTATTTCATATGAATTATTGACCGGTGCTTACACACGAGTATAACGCAAGCGCACGTATCGTTCAAGTAGTATAAAAAGTATCGATCCCACGAGGACTTAAAACCTTATCTATTAATTTTATGAGGTCAAAAGATTACTAGTATCTAACAGGTTGTTTGATTAATTTGAAATGGTGAAGATTTAAAAATAAGTAATAAAATTGCTTGAAAGTATATTTAAGAAAATTCAATATTAAAAACTATTTAGGGTTGTGAATCTTTCCAATATTATTTAAAGATGAAGTGGTTAACTTATAGTTGGGTAAAATATTGATTTATTAACCTGGAACACTAAATTATGTAAAAGCCTCTTCCGATGGTCAACTACAAATATCCAGGATAACCTAATTGAACCATATGTATATGTCAACCAAATTACCTGGATTTATTAAGATTAAGTTCCAATTATGGTTACCCCGCCCGACAGGTATATTCCTATCCTGTAAGGAAATCTATTAAATGGTTATCTATCCTTAAGGAAGATCGTGGGTTATTGAGTCTCAGGTCTCAAACCTAAAATCCTTATGTCTAGTTCATTTTAAGTTTACCTAATCAATTTTATTAGTGGTCAGTTAATAAAAAGCATTAAGATTAAGACTCAATAAAGAAATCTTTATATTACCCAAACTATAATCCAACCCTTATCAACCGGTGATATTGAAATTCATCACAACCCTAGATAACTAACTTAGTTATGACACATAGCTAGGGCTAGTAAAAACTTAAAAGTAAAAACCATAAAGTAAAAATGCGGAAAAGTAAATGCGGTAAAGTAAATACTGAAAAGTAAATTACAATAAAATAAAATGCTAAGGTAAAAGAAATTACTTTTACTATTTACTATTTTAGATATCTCCCATAAAATAATATAAAACTTGTGATAATATTACCAACCAGCCATATAGGCGGTAACCTGATTAAGTCAAATTAATTCCAACCAGCCATAAAGGCGGAACCAAAATAAACATGCCATATAGGCGGTAAGGAAATTTAATTACCAACCGACCAATCTGGCGGTATCCTTGCTTAGTCAGGTTTAAACCAGTTTAAAATGAATTACCAACCGACCAATATGGCGGTATCCTTTTTAAGTCAAATTTTAAATAGTGAATATATATTTTTAAGGAAGATTAATCTAAATAGCAATAGTAAAATAATTACCTTTCACCCTAGCAGGGGGAAGTTACCTCCTCATGGTTGAATAGTAAAAATTGTAAAAATAAAGAAAGTAAATTATTATTATTACCAAAAGTAATTAAAATTTAATTACAAAACTTAAATTAAAAGAAACTAGAGAGAGAAGACTCCCTATTTGCATTAAAGAAATAAGAGAGAATGGTACAACTGAAACTGAAATCTCGAGCTCAATTTATAGGGGCGGATAGGCTTCCAGCGTCGCGACGCCAAGGGCTTCAACGTCGCGACGCTGGCTCTTTTTGGCGTGGCCTACTGAGATGATGACACGTGGCGATTCTGGATAAGAAGATAAGGCGACACGTGGAAAGGCGGCTGAGAGCTCAATTATTATGCTGACGTGGCATGATGTGGCGGTGATGTGGCGACACGTGGCGAAAGGGAGTGTCGGCACCGTAGGATTGCGACACGTGGAACGCTATGATTGGTTGATGAGGACATGGCGATGATGTGGCACTTTGACTTGGTCAACTAGTGATGTGGCCGATGACGTGGAGTGACACGTGGTAATGATGATTGTCGGCACCGTAGGATGCTGACACGTGGCACGGCGCATGTTAGCAGATCGGCTGTGATGGTGACACGTGGCACGGTGCACGTTAGCAAAGTCAAACTTTTCAAATTCAGACATGTTGACCCAGCGCACGTTAGGCGTCGCGACTCCAAGGGCTTGCGCGTCGCGACGCGCCAAAATTACAAAAATGCCCTTTTTCCAATTTTCACTGTTTTGCTCCAAATCACCTCCAAAATATCCTGAAACTTTATTTATCTACAAAATAACACAAAACACATCAAAATATTCACAAAACTCAAGAAACTATACAAAATATTAGGTTAAATGAGTGGGAAATAGTGATAGATTTACCACTCATCACACCCCCAAACCTAACATTTTGCTAGTCCTCGAGCAAAACACAAAATAAAATAACATAATAAAATTTAACTAAGCCACTTTCGTAGGGATCACGGTTGCATTTAGCGTATGCAACAAGCCTTTAAACCCCTAGGTGTCCCTAGTGGACGAGTTGTAGTCTCGTGAGGGTTTACAGCAATGATACCCACAAACATTTTACAAAAGTAAAAAGGTAGTGAAACTAATGCACACAAAAGCAAAAGACAAGCGAAAAGAGAATAATGAAATTAGTGACTAATAAGGTGAAACTTCTACTCCAAGTTACTAGTTGTTTTCTTTCTTTCTAAATTACTGAATAAGTAAATTCTCCGATTATATTTACCATTCTCCATATCCACAGCCAACAAAATATTAAAAACTCATTTTTACCCACAACTGTCATAAGTGCAGTTGATAAGAGAGTAATATTTTTGTCCTAAAGTTCTATCGGATTTCACACATTTTTGTAGCAATGGAATAATTTTTCTGATTTTTTCTTATTATTTTTTTTTATTTATATACAATATCTTCCATTTATGTAACGAGTGTTGGGTCGGTGGCTCCCAAACCAGTTGGCTTTAGGGCACCAGGTGTTAAGACACCCTTACGGACTTAATTACTCAGACTTCAAATATATATATTTTTTGCAGCATCTTTGATCCATGTAGCGAGCTTTGGGCCAGTGACTCCCAACCAGTTGGCTTTAGGGCACTAGGTGTTAAAATACCATTACAGACTTAATAACTCGGATCTCAGCTGTTTTTTTTTACTCCATCACTTTTTGATATGCTTCCTCCAATTAAACTAGAGCACTGAATATTACAAACTTTTCAATTTTAGCTCATGTCCGTATGTTACTATGCATGTTGATAATACCTGCCAACTGAGCATATGAAGATCCATTTAAGTCAGTATTATGGAGAATTCACAAATTAAATAATTCAAAAGGAAATAAATAAAAATTAACTTGTTTCGAATTAGGTTTGAGATACGTCTCAGAAGTGGAAACTCCTTACACAGCTATCCCTCACCAATTGCACCTTTTTAGTCAAAATAAAAACACAAAAACACAAAATATTTTTGTAATTTTTTGAAATTTTTTTAATTTTTTTTGTATTTTTCGAAAAATTTTGAACTAAAAACAAAAAAACACACAACTAAAAACAATATACTAATCAAATAATTCCCTCCCCCAAACCTAAATGAGACATTGTCCCCAATGTCTTAAACAGTAGAAGAAGAGTTTAGAAGATAATACCTGGTTAGCTGAAATTCTATAGGAAATTAAAGGTTAAAATCCAGATTAATCCGACGCCTCTTACCACGATCGTCCTCAGACCAATTTATCTTTGAAAGGACAGGGTCAATTTGTGGTTCATAGGCTAAGAGTTGGTCTATTAAATCTGGAGCAGTTCTGGCAGTAAAAAGGAGTTCTTTTAAGGTTTTGACACGAACACATTTCTCCGGGCATCATCAAGAAACACACAAAGAAAATCATAAAATCCATCAACGTTAAACAGCCCAATTGGTTTCTGGTGTATGTTCAAGTTCGCCCAAGATAACACTATAAAAATTTCCTCCAATGTACCTAAGCCACCTGGCAAAGCAATAAAAGCATCAGCACGGTTAATCATTTCTACCAGTCGTTCAGACATACCTGGCACGATCAGTTCCTCTCCGTTTGATGGTCCAATAAGATTTACTTCTGCCAAGGGTTTTGGGATGATTCCCAAAACGTGACTGCCTCCTTCCTGTACAGCCTTTGAAACGATCCCCATAAGTCCAAGATTGCCTTCGCCATATACTAAGTGCATATTTCTTGCAGCTAAGACTCGACCCAATTCCTGTGCTGCTTCTACGTATTGTGGTTAGTACCAACACTACTACCGCAAAACACACAGATGTTTTCAGCTCGTCTTCTTGAAGTGGCTTCCATGTTTTACTTTGGATGTCTTCAAAAGTGCAATGATGAGTTGAATTTATAATACCTGAAAAGGTGAGTAAAAATAGCACAAGTATCTTCCAAAGGACGATTAGTAGCAAAATAGTAAAATAAATCATGATAGTCAAAAAGATCTGGATCCTGTCGGAGAAAATAAAAGAAAACAATAAAACAAATCAAAATTATCAGGAAAAGACAAAGAGATATAATATGTACAAGAAAAGTAGCGGCTTGATTGACGTCTAAGCGTCAGGGACAAGCTTCCCATCTAATTTTCTTATAAATTGGCAAACATGGTCTTTTTGAGTTAGATTCCCGAGACTTAACAGTTGTCTTTCCTTTTGGAATTGTGCATATAACATGAGAATTTCATGATACACACATCCACTGGGATGCGTGGCAAGAGTTTTAGATATGTCATCCAAAGACTCCTTACTCAAGCCATCCCTAATGAAATTAATCTTATCTTCGCGGTTATCAAACACCATTCCTAAAGAACAACAACGAGTATTACAAAACATACGAGCACATTTATAACAAACACACATTCATTTGGCTCTATGGATAGATTCTTTATAGCCATGAAGATAACCAAGTGTTTGAATTGAAAAATACTACGTTCTTGAGGAAGACTATGAGAGAATTCAAATCTCAAAGTATAGTGGTAATCAAGGAATTATTTGTTGGTTCGACTAGTACACTATCACCAACAGTTGTTGATAATAACATATCACCTTCGACATTTGAATGTTAGATACATGTAAATAATAATGATATACCACCTAGACATAATGGGAGAGTTGTACGACAACTTGATCGTACTAAGGCATTGGAGAGGCATAAGCTGTCACCTCTAGTGATGGTGTAGATGATCCATTGACCTATCATAGTGCAATAGATGATCCTGATAAAGAGGAATGACTTAAAGCCATGAATCTCGAGATGGAGTCAATATACTTCAACTCAGTTTGGGAACATAAGATACAAGTATATCAGAATGATCCACCGCCTAACGTAGTGGGAGGAATATGCAATAACCTAATCGTACTTAGGAATTTGAGAGGCATAAGTTGTCGCCTCTAGTGATGGTGTAGATGATCCATTAACCTATTGTAGACAACAGAAACTGGACGACGCTTGTTGTCTAGGCTCAAGACCTAGTTGGGAGTACGAAGGAGCCCGCGGGGGACTAAACCGGAGAATAATGGAGTCGCCACCCGGTGTGAAGCCGAAAAATGAGATTTAAGGCCACACTCACCCCTCGCAAGGGAATACCTCAAACCGTTTGGTTCGGAATGGTCCCTTACTTATGTCACTTGTAATGAAAGGATTTATGTAATAATTTAATCAAGCTTAAGTAACATTTATTTCCGAAAGTATCATGCTTCTAAATTCACATGTACAAAATAAAACTTGCACCTAAATTTACATATATTTTACATCTAAGATTACATGCTTGAAAGTACATCAAAGTAGCAACGAACATACAACTTCATTGGCATATTGTATTCACGGAAGCGTAAGCATACACACTAACCACACAAGCACACATGTGAGCACTTTTCCAAGTGGTACGTGGAATTGTATCCCAAGTACAAACCGCACTACCGTCCATTCGGAATCGGCTACAGAATTTATGTCTGGGTTTCCATCCGATATACCACAAGAAATAATACTCAAATGCTATCATGACATGGACATATGAATTGTAATATGTTAAGCCAAGACAAAGGTAAATGATGCAACAAATGGGATAAACATGCTTTTCATTATGATGCGTACAAAGATAAGAATGACTACATGAGATTTCATAATACATGCATGAATGGTATAGTTGGCTTTATGACGTGAGGAGTTGTGCTTGTGGTAAGCGGCTTAATGGCAGGCGAATGGGTGTGTGGTTTGTTGAGAACGTGGCTGTGATTGGCGTGGTTTCAGGCGGTGGAGTGAGAGTGTTTAGCATGACCGAACTGGGCAGCCTTGGGTGCTAAATGCGTGCAGCTTTAGGGGTTAGATGCGTGTAGTATTAGGCTGTAACGGGAATGTGGCAGTGTCGGCGAAGGGGCTGCTGAGATGTGAGGCTTATGGCTTACGTGAGTGCTTGTGTGCGTGACTAAACTGGAAGTAAATAGCAATGTGTTCGTGAGTCAAGTGACCATGTGTCCGTGAGTAAGCTGATAGATGGTGTATGTGCGTGAAAGTGGTATGAATGGAGTTGGTTTATGGTGCGACAGTTTACTTACGTGAGTGGAGGTTATTGGCTGTGGCGTACAGGGGTTAGAATATGGGTATACCAATGATAATAGGTCGAGCCAATACAGGGAGAGATGATGCAACCAAAAAGATGAAAGACACAGCAAATATCGTGGTAAATGTGGCCTTTTAGGCTTTTCTTCCTAAACGGAGAACCTTTCAATCCAACACAATAAGCCCATGCGCCTTCCGTTATAATGTATACAAAGATAAAGATAACTATATCAAACTTAGTATGTCCGATTGAATATATCTTACATCAAACCGAACACACATCAACCGGCGCGGTAAAGCATCGTGGAACCCCTCCAAATAGGGGACCTTTAATCCGAATTACTAAGCCCATGCACTCGATCGCGTCATACATATAAAAATAAAGGCAATCACATCAAACTTAGTATGCCCGATTGAACATATCTTATATCCAACCGAACACACATCAACCGGCGCGGCGAAGCTTCGTGGTAAAGGATTTTAACCCCTCCAATAGGGGACCTTTAACCTGACTTACTAAGCCCATGCGCGATCGCATCATGCATACAAAAATAAAGACAATCATATCAAACTTAGTATGCCCGATTGAACATATCTTACATCCAACCGAACACACATCAACCGACGCGGCAAAGCGTCGTGGTAAAGGATTTTAACCCCTCCAAATAGGGGACCTTTAATCCGACTTACTAAGCCCATGCGCTCGATCGCATCATGCATAAACAAGTAACATGCGGAATTCAAATGACGAAAAATAAATAAATCAAAGCAACATGAAACAAAAGAAGGTGCCGTTTACTCAAGCGGTACGTGGAGTTGTATCCCAAGTACAGACCGCACTACCGTCCATTCGGATTCGGCTATGGAATTTACGTCTGGGTTTCCATCCTATATACCACAAGAGGCGACACTTTTCCATTCATCCAATACCCACAACACACATCATACACAAACAAGATTCAACAAATAATAAAATACAATCAAAATACATAACAAAAATCAAATAAAGATGAGTGTGAAAAGTACCCTCAGGTCTAACCTTTTAAGTCGTCTTCGGACTTGCGTTTCGCGGAGATCGGAATGGGTAAAAGCTCCTTATTCATCCGGTTAACTGGTTTAGCGTCTTAGCTCACTGTTTTACTATTTTTCTCGCTGTTTGGTCTCCGTTTTGCTGTTGTTTTCGCTGTATTTTCTGCTCACTGTTTCAGGTCACATTTTTGTGTTTTAAGGGGCTATTTTTTGCGTTTTTAGGAGGCTTAATGTGCAGATTGTTTTGTGATTTTTTTATGGTTAGATGTGCAGTTTTTACTCACTGGTTTGGGATATTTTAGGGGCTGTTTGAAGGGCTAAAATTCGGTACAGGGGCTGCTTTTTTGCGAACACTGCATGCGTGTACAGGAGGCTGTTTTGGGTGCTAAGGGGCGTGGATGTAGCTGCTGTTTTTGGACTAGTTTTGGTGATGTGTTGGGGGTTTGTGGAGGTGGTTTTCAGTGGTAGTTAGGGGCTGTATTGGTGGTTGTATTGGCTATAGAAATTTCGGCTATGGAGGTGGTGCAAGGGGGATGGTGTTCACGGCTAAGGAGGATGAGATGGAGAGAAAATTTTCTGTCTTGATTTCTTGTCTTGGCCGTGAGTCTTGGTGTGTTTCTAGGGCTTGGGCGTGACTTAGGTTGTGTGTCTGAGATAATGGCTTTGGTTTAGTGTTGTTTATATAGAGGAGGATTATGGTTTGTCCTTGTCTCACAAGGAATGGATCTTGGCTTCTAATTTAGGCTTTTCAAGAATGGTATACACAAGATTGAGGGGGAACAAAATATTTTAAATTAGGAAGTTACAAGATTAGATTGGTGTTGATTAGGAAGTCAAATATTTTAGATTGGTAAATATATTATTTAGTTAGGAATGATTATATTTGATTAGTTTATATTAGGCATATACTTATTTTATGTTTGGTAAATATTTTATTTATTTATTTATTTAATTATATTTAATTTTGTTAATGTTTTAATTTAATTAATAATTATTTATTTGGGTGTGTATTAGGGGGCTATGGGCGTGTGGGCCTTGATTAGGTGGGTGGGCTTGGCTAGGTGTTTTGATGTTGTGTGTGGGCTTGGTTAGGTGTTTGGGCTAAATTTTTGTGGGTTAGATGGGTGGTGCCGAGCATAATTTTTTTAAAACAGAAATCAAACGAGTTACTCGAAGCTAAACTAGTGAACTTAATCCGTCAATGAGTCAATTCTTGACTCTTCCCTTCCGATGTCCGTTTCCCGCGGTTTCCGCAACTTAAAAGGTAGTTGTCTCCAAATAAGACTCCTCATCGGGTTTCACATGCAAAAATGCAATGCCTACAGTCGCCCCCACTTTGATGGGACTTGTGAAGTGTGTCACTTTGAACAATCATATCAAAGGTATTCAATGCATTTTACTTACTGGCTCGCCAGCTGCCACCTGACTTGCCTGCTGCTCCGCCAAGCTGATGATGCAGTGGACCTCGATCCTGGGACGCATCCAATAACTGCAACGACGACACGGGGGCCTCGACCTTGGACGCATCCCAATACCGCTGACAAACTGGCCTCGACCTGGGGACGCATCCCCAAACTGATGCAGTGGGTCCACGACCCTAGGACGCATCCCAATAACTGCAACCCGACACGGGGCCTCGACCCTGGGACGCATCCCAATACCACTGACCAAATGGGCCTCGGCCCGGGGATGCATCCCCAAACTGATGTAGTGGGTCCACGACCCTGGGACGCATCCCGATAACTACAACCGACAACGGGGGCCTCGACCCTGGGACGCATCCCAATACAGCTGACAAAATGGGCCTCGGCCCGGGGACGCATCCCCAAACTGATGTAGTGGGTCCACGACCCTAGGACGCATCCCAATAACTGCAACCGACAACGGGGGCCTCGACCCTGAGACGCATCCCAATACCGCTGACAAAATGGCCTCGGCCCGGGGACGCATCCCCAAACTGATGCAGTGGGTCCACGACCCTGGGACGCATCCCAATAACTGTAACCGATAACGGGGGCCTCGACCCTGGGACGCATCCCAATACCGCTGACAAAATGGGCCTCGGCCCGGGGACGCATCCCCAAAATATGATTTAGTGGGTCCACGACCCTGGGACGCATCCCAATAACTGCAACCGAAAACGGGGGCCTCGACCCTGGGACGCATCCCAATACCGCTGACTAAATGGGCCTCGGCCCGGGGACGCATCCCCAAAATGGAATATACTTACGATGATGTGGGTCTCAACCCTAGGATGCATCCCCAAACTTCTGAAGATGATGATATAGGCCTCGACCTTGGGACTCATCCCCCAAAACTTGATACTGTAGCTGGTGTGGGTCTCAACCCTGGGACTCATCCCCGAAACTGATACTAATGCTGATGTAGGCCTCGCCCTCGGGACTCATCTCCGTAACTGATACTGATGCTTATGCTGAATGTGGGCCTCAACCCTGTGACTCATCCCTACAACTGATGCTGATGATGACGTAGGCCTCGGTCTTGAGACCCATCTCTGAAACTGATGCTGATGTGGGCCTCGACCCTATGACTCACCCCTACAACTGATACTGATGATGACGTGGGCCTCGGCCTTGGGACTCATCCCCACAACTTATACTGATGTAGATGTAGGCCTCGCCCCAAACTGGTACTGATATGGCCCTCGCTCGCAAACTGATAATGATTTGGGCCTCGTCCCCAGGCCGATACTGATGCGATGCGGGTCTAGACCCTAGAGTGCCATACTCAGTATGACTGATTCTGATAAGGATGTGGGCCCCGTCCCAGAGTGCCATACCCGGCAAGACTGATAAAGATGTGGGTCTCGCCCCCAGAGCGCCATACTCGGCAAGACTAATTCTGAAAAAGATGTGGGCCTTACCTCCGAAATGTTACTAATAGGGGCCTCACTTCCAAAACTGATACTGATATGAGCCTCGCCCCCATTCTGATACTGATATGTGCCTCGCCCTCATGCTGATACTGATATGGGCCTCGCCCCCATGCTAACACAGATGTGGGCCTCGCCCTAAACTTGATACTGATATGGGCCTCGCCCCAAACTGATACTAATGTGGACCTCGTCCCAAACTGCTACTGATATGGGCCTCGCCCCCAGAATGCCATACCCGGCAGAACCACTGATGTTCTATTCCAACATATTGTATTATCTCTCGCGAGATAATCTTGATAGCTAGACATATATTCGTCCTCAACGAATGCTTCACGTCAAAACTGGAGAATCTTCAAAGTACTCGATACGCTCAACTCTAATCGTCTGAATAGGTGGTCTGAACTAGACTCTTAGTGTGTGTGTGCAAAGGTTCTTTCACAGCATTTTCCTTAAGTTAGCCAACTTGATGATTTCGCTTCGGAGAATCAGACCAGTGGGTCTAACCAATCTGGATGTCTTGATCACTTTTTGTGATTACTTCGGTATACTCAACATGATATGGTCTTCTCTTTCTTTTCTTGTCTCTTTCTTTTCATCGTTTTTTTTGACACACCTACCCTTTAAGGTAGCATTTCTCCTCATGGTGGTCCTAATACTCGCCCATGGGTAGCTTCACGCTTATCGGTTATAGGCGGTCTATTTTTCTTTTCTTTTTAGAGACTTTCTTTGCTTCCAACCATATCATATATCGTAGCATAAGTAAACCAGGGTGGACATCCAGGCAAACGGTCATTCACCGATCCATCATCCCTTCGGCTAGTCATCTTGCCAACCACTCAGGTTTCCACTGTTGAGATCCCGTAATCAAGTGCTTACGAGTCCAACTGAGATCAATCTATTCAGAATACCGAACGAGAGCACGTCTCGCACTTATCGTTTCTCAAGCTTCTCCCTACAACAAACAATGTCATCACTGGACATACGTCTAACTATCAAAGATTTCTCTCTCTCATTTTTTTTCACTAATTCCACAGAATTCTTCCCTTATCTTCTGATAATGTGGGTTTCGCCACTTGAGATCCATTCCCGAAACTCAAACTCATATGGGCCTCAGCCTTGAGACTCCTCCCCAAAACTAGCACTAATGTGGGCCTCAACCCTCGGATTATTACCCGCATCTGACACCAATATGGGCCTCAGCCCTAGGATTATTACCCGAATCTGATATTGTGCTTTTGATGTTTCTGAATGGCTTGTCTTTGCCGCTTTCCATTGTCTTCTTCAAAACCTGTGAACACAAAACAAAACAAACACAAAATGAATGCAAAATGGGTTACGTGTATGCATGCATGTATGTGTTTCTTATCCCGTCGGGTTAGGTCTTCTGCCAATTCTCTTGATGACTGCTCGGTCTTTTCTTCCTCAAGCAATGTACTGTTTCAATCTGTCCGCGTCGATCAGTTCGGTGAACTCATTCTCCTCTAAATTTGACAGTCTCACTGTCCCGTTTCCCATTACTGAATGGCTATCCTGTCTTTTATGTTTGCTTCTTCCAAAAATGTACTGTGTTCTGAGTGTCACTGAATGTCATGGAATCAGGGTTGAATACTTTTGTCCAATATACTTATGTTGCAGAGACTCAGGCAAGTTAACGAAATGAACATCTTTATTATCATTAAGGAAAGGTTCAAACAAATAGACAAAATCAATGTCTCTATTAATAAATGCTGGATCATAACTGAATAAGATCTAGGAGACAAATATCTCCATAAATTGCAACTTTATTTTCCCTTGCTTTCTTATTTCCTTCAACCATCAATTTCTCCAGGTACAATAGTTCTTCTTCCCATTCACTTCTCTTTTGCAACCCCCGTCTCATCACTGTCTGAGAAGTTTTCCCAAAGATCCTCCCTTTGCTTTATTTCACTTTTACCACTGTTGCCTCGTATCCTCATGCAAGAAGTTTGGTAGTTGTGGGTTGGGAAGACAAGATTGTCGGGTAGGCCGGAGTCAATAATGTGGGTAGGTGGAGGTTTTCTGTGTATGTTGGCTTGTTCTTTTTCCGGGTTGGGTATTTTATGGGCATCAATGAGGTTTTGGATTGCATGCCTAAGGCGGATGCAGTTATTAGTTTCATGGCCCCTTTCTTGGTGGAAGTAACAATACTGATTTAGGTTGAGGTACGGTGGCACAGGATTAGGAAGTGGTCTAGGTTATAAGGGTTTTAGAAGTCCTTGCATCTTCAGTTTCTTAAACACCTTTGACAAAGGTCTAACAAGATTGGAGAATCGTCTGTTTCTGATAGAGGCGATATCGGAATGAGGGAGTTTGGTCTCCAAAGGTTCCCTGATGGTCTTTCCATTCTGATTGTTCATCTCTCTGCTATCAGTTATACAGAGTGCGGTCAAACTGGTCACAATATTAGTCAGAGCTTGCAATATCTCAACAATTCCTGTTATTTTGGTCTCCAATTGATCCAGGCGGGATCCCTCGTTGGCTGACTCATTCATATTGACTGATGGTCTTCTGACAAGTCTTCCCCCAACCCAACGGGTATCTATGATGGCTTTTAACACAAAGGGGGTTAGCATGATGCGTGTATGCATGAGTGCATGTCATGCATGTAACATATATAATACTAAATCAACTAAAATTTTCAAAAACAAATCGGCCCGTTATCATTTTAGAAGCTTTTGGGCTAACTGTCATAGGAGTGAACTCGTCCCAGTTTAAATGGCCCAACGAGTTCACACATCTCATGCCAGGAGCCCAACTAAATCCAAATGGTAATGTTCCAAACACAAGCATAATAGAAAGGTAATGCAAACATAAAACAATAATTTCTACAGAATGGCCCATCAATATTTCAGAAGCTTTGGCCCAATGGTCATAAGGTACGAACTCGCCCCAGTTTAAATGGCCCAGCAAGTTCGCATTTCTGACAATACTCCAACTGCATCCAAATGAGGATGGTCCACAAGCACATACTCAAGGAAATAATTGTTACTTTAACCATACAACCCCAGTCTATGGGTGGGTTCGCGAGAGTGTAGACAAAGGCTCTCATCGGCGAAGGATGGCCCACAACTAGGTCTCCCCAATCAAGGGTTCGAGCAACCAAGTGAGCGCACCCTTTTTTATACACTAAGGTACGTGCCAATGAGCTATGGTGTGTGACGGACTGTCAAATGGATTTCCCATTGTAGATTCCCCAGAGGGAAGGTGGAGCGAGGCTCACTTAAATACCCAAGCCTCTTAGGCTCTTATCGCTTGGTGTCAGGAATAAACAACGAGTCCTCCAAATTAGTCCATCACAATAGGCTACGAGTAGATGGCTATCTAGGTGCCTTCACAGCTTTTCCTTCTAGAAAGGTAGTGAGTGAAGGAAGACACCAAACCATTACCTAGCCTCAGAATGCCTTTGATTAAACCCCCATTTCATCCACTATAGACACGGTTAATTAGAACATAAATCCAAACATTAAAAAAGACAATATTTCGGGGCCGATTCTCTATCCCAGTGGAGTCGCCAGACTGTCGACAACAGAAACTGGACGACGCATGATGTCTTAGGCTCAAGACCTAGCTGGGAGTACGGAGTAGCCCGCGGGGGACTAAACCGGAGAATAATAGAGTCGCCACCCGGTGTGAACCAGAAAAATGAGGTTTAAGGCCGCACTCACCCCTCGCAAGGGAAGACCTCAAACCGTTGGGTTCGAAATGGTCCCTTACTTATGTCACTTGTAATGAAAAGATTTATGTAATAATTTAATCAAGCTTAAGTAACACTTATTTCCGAGAGTATCATGCTTCTAAATTCACATGTACAAAATAAAACTTGCACCTAAATTTACATATATTTTACATCTAAGATTGCATGCTTGAAAGTACATCAAAGTAGCAACGAACATACAACTTCATTGGCATATTGTATTCACGGAAGCGCAAGCATACACACTAATCACACAAGCACACATGTGAGCACTTTTCCAAGTGGTACGTGGAATTGTATCCCAAGTACAAACCGCACTACCGTCCATTCGGAATCAGCTACAGAATTTATGTCTGGGTTTCCATCCGATATACCACAAGAAATAATACTCAAATGCTATCATGGCATGGACATATGAATTGTAATATGTTAAGCCAAGACAAAGGTAAATGATGCAACCAATGGGATAAACATGCTTTTCATTATGATGCGTACAAATATAAGAATGACTATATGAGATTTCATAATACATGCATGAATGGTATAGTTGGCTTTATGACGTGAGGAGTTGTGCTTATGGTAAGCGGCTTAATGGCAGGCGAATGGGTGTGTGGTTTGTTGAGAACGTGGCTGTTATTGGCGTGGTTTCAGGCGGTGGAGTGAGAGTGTTTATCGTGACCGAACTGGGAAACCTTGGGTGCTAAATGCGTGCAGCTTTAGGGGTTAGATACGTGTAGTCTTAGGCTGTAACGGGAATGTGGCAGTGTGGGCGAAGGGGCTGCTGAGATGTGAGGCTTATGGCTTACGTGAGTGCTTGTGTGCGTGACTAAACTGGAGGTAAATAGCAATGTGTTCGTGAGTCAAGTGACCATGTGTCCGTGAGTAAGCTGATTGATGGTGTATGTGCGTGAAAGTCGTATGAATGGAGTTGGCTTATGGTGCGACAGTTTACTTACGTGAGTGGAGGTTCTTGGCTGTGGCGTACAGGGGTAGAATATGGGTATACCAATGATAATAGGTCGAGCCAAGACAGGGAGAGATGATGCAACCAAAAAGATGAAAGACACGGCAAATATCGTGGTAAAGGTGACCTTTTAGGCTTTTCTTCCTAAACGGAGAACCTTTCAATCCAACACAATAAGCCCATGCACCTTCCGTTATAATGCATACAAAGATAAAGATAACTATATCAAACTTAGTATGTCCGATTGAATATATCTTACATCCAACCGAACACACATCAACCGGCGCGGCAAAGCATCGTGGTAAAGGATTTTAACCCCTCCAAATAGGGGACTTTTAATCCGACTTACTAAGCCCATGCGCTCGATCGCGTCATACATAGAAAAATAAAGGCAATCACATCAAACTTAGTATGCCCAATTGAACATATCTTATATCCAACCGAACACACATCAACCGGCGCGGCGAAGCTTCGTGGTAAAGGATTTTAACCCCTCCAAATAGGAGACCTTTAATCCGACTTACTAAGCCCATGCGCTCGATCGCATCATGCATACAAAAATAAAGACAATCATATCAAACTTAGTATGCCCGACTGAACATATCTTACATCCAATCGAACACACATCAATCGGCGCGGCAAAACGTCGTGGTAAAGGATTTTAACCCCTCCAAATAGGGGACCTTTAATCCGACTTACTAAGCTCATGCGCTCGATCGCATCATGCATAAACAAGTAACATGCGGAATTCAAATGACGAAAAATAAATAAATCAAAGCAACATGAAACAAAAGAAGGTGTCGTTTACTCAAGCGGTACGTGGAGTTGTATCCTAAGTACAAACCGCACTACCGTCCATTCGGATTCGGCTACAGAATTTACGTCTGGTTTTCCATCCTATATACCACAAGAGACGACACTTTTCCATTCATCCAATACCCACAACACACATCATACACAAACAAGATTCAACAAATAATTAAAATACAATCAAAATAAATAACAAAAATCAAATAAAGATGAGTGTGAAAAGTACCCTCAGGTCTAACCTTTTAAGTCGTCTTCGGACTTGCGTTTCTTGGAGATCGGAAGGGGGGTAAAAGCTCATTATTCTTCCGGTTCACTGGTTTAGCGTCTTAGCTCACTGTTTTACTATTTTGCTCGCTGTTTGGTCTCGTTTGCTACTGTTTTGCTGTTTTGTGTATTTTCTGCTCACTGTTTCAGGTCACGGTTTTTGTGTTTTAAGGGGCTGTTTTTTGCATTTTAGGGGAGGCTTAATGTGCAGATTTGTTTGTGATTTTTTTATGGTTAGATGTGCAGTTTTTACTCACTGGTTTGGGATATTTTAGGGGCTGTTTGAAGGGCTAAAATTCGGTACATGGGCTGTTTTTTTGCGAACACTGCATGCGTGTATATGAGGCTGTTTTGGGTGCTAAGGGGCATGGATGTAACTGCTGTTTTTGGACTAGTTTTGGTGATGTGTTGGGGGTTGTGGAGGTGGTTTTCAGTGGTGGTTAGGGGCTGTTTGTGGTGGTTGTATTGGCTACAGAAATTTCGGCTATGGAGGGGTGCAAGGGGGATGGTGTTCACGGCTAAGGAGGATGAGATGGAGAGAAAATTTTCTGTCTTGATTTCTTGTCTTGGCCGTGAGTCTTGGTGTGTTTCTAGGGCTTGGGCATGACTTAGGTTGTGTGTCTGAGATAATGGCTTTGGTTTAGTGTTGTTTATATAGAGGAGGATTATGGTTTGTCCTTGTCTCACAAGGAATGGATCTTGGCTTCTAATTTAGGCTTTTCAAGAATGGTATACACAAGATTGAGGGGGAACAAAATATTTTAAATTAGGAAGTTACAAGATTAGATTGGTGTTGATTAGGAAGTCAAATATTTTAGATTGGTAAATATATTATTTAGTTAGGAATGATTATATTTGATTAGTTTATATTTGGCATATACTTATTTTATGTTTGGTAAATATTTTATTTATTTATTTAATTTAATTAATATTTAATTTTGTTAATGTTTTAATTTAATTAATAATTATTTAATTTGGGTGTGTATTAGGGGGCTATGGGCGTGTGGGCCTTGATTAGGTGGGTGGGCTTGGCTAGGTGTTTTGATGTTGTGTGTGGGCTTGGTTAGGTGTTTGGGCTAAATTTTTGTGGGTTAGATGGGTGGTGCCGAGCATAATTTTTTTAAAACAGAAATCAAACGAGTTACTCGAAGCTAAACTAGTGAACTTAATCCGTCAATGAGTCAATTCTTGACTCTTCCCTTCGATGTCCGTTTCCCGCGGTTTCCGTAAACTTAAAAGGTAGTTGTCTCCAAATAAGACTCCTCATCGGGTTTCACATGCAAAAATGCAATGCCTACACCTATCGTAGTGCAATATATGATCTTGATATAAACCTTATAGACCAACTTCAACTCAATATATGGAGTCAGTTACTCCAGCTCAGTCTAGGAACTTGTAGACAAACTTGAGGGGATAAAACCTATAGGTTGCAAGTGGATCTACAAGAGGAAGAGAGGAATAGATAGGAAATTTCATACCTTAAAAGATAGGCTAGTTGCTATGGTTATATCAGAAAGAAGGAGTTGACTATAAATAGATTTTTTTGCCAGTAGCTATGCTCAAAGCTATTCACACTCTTCTATCCATTGCCAAATATTATGACTATGAAATACGGTAAATGGATGTCAAAATAGCATTCTTAAATGACAATCTTGATGAAAGCATCTATATAGTGCAACCAGAGGGATTCATTGCCAAAGGTTAAGCGAGCATCTCGATCTTGGAATATAAGATTTAATCATCAGGTCTTATGACTTTAAGCAGAACGTCGATAAGCCTGTGTATATAAGTGCATCATTGACAAGAATGTGATTTTCTCGTGTTATACGTCGATGATATTTTACTCTTTGGGAATGATGTAAAGTATTATCGGACGTAAAATATTGGCTAGCTAATCAATTCCAAATGAAAGAATTGGGAGAGACCAGTTATTTTCTTGGTATCCAGATAATTTGGATTGTATGAGAAGATTATTTGTTATGTCTCAGGTATCATATATCGATAATATTCTTGTACGATTCGGGATGTAGAATTCCAAGAAAGATAATTTACCTTTTCGACATGAAATTCATCTGTCAAAAAAAGTCTCTTAAGATAACTCAAGCAATTGAGGAGATGAGACATATCTCATATGCCTCTATAATTGGTAGTCTCATGTGTGTTATGCTATGCACAAGACCATACATATGCTATGCACTGGAAATGGTCAATTAATTTCAATATAACCTAAGATTAGATCATTGGGTGGCTGTAAAGCATATTCTCAAGTAAACCAAAGTTTGGCTGTAAAGCATAGGTGAAAATCAGCGCCTACAGTTTTCCGCCCACCGTAGGGCCCTAGCGATTCACAGCAAACCAAAGTTCCAGTCACAGAAACGAGTTTCCAAAGCGTACACATGGCCTCAAGCGGAGAGACGACAGACTCATTGGCCAACCAGTTGGCCCTCCTCCAAGAACGTTTGCGCACGCTTGAAGAAAAAAATTCGGCCATAAGGACCACTAACGGCGACCTTCATAGGCAGCTGGACCAACTCACCATTCCACGCGACCAGTTGGGATCGTTGAATCCCTCTGAAACTTCGGGTCGCCGACAAAATACAGCGGGGGGCCCAGAACTGGAGCAAGGTGGAGGCTCTCAACAAGAACATCAACCTACTGGCCGCGGAAGTATTCACCGGAGTCTTCCAAACGATGTAGTGACTATGCACCAGTAGATGGAAGAATTCAAGGAAGCCATACTGGCGAGCATACCAGGGGTCAGGTTACCATTAAGAAAGAGCAGGTCGGGAGCTTTGGCCGATACTCCATTCGACGATGGGATTAATTCCATTGAACTTCCCCAGAAGTTTAACCCCCCAGAGATGAAATTGTACGATGGATCAACAGACCCAGACGACCATGTAATCCACTACAAATACAAAATGATGTCCATGAGCCTCACTCACCATCAAAGAGAAGCGGCCTTATGTCGAGGTTTTGGGGAAACGTTAGCCGGTCCAGCCCTCACTTGGTTTATAAATCTGCCATTTGGGTCGATTAGATCCTACAAAGAACTTGCAGACAAGTTTGTTGCACACTTTGCTAGTTCATGCAAATTTGAGAAGATGACAGACGACCTCAACTTATTCCAGCAACGGAAGGGGGAGTCCATTCGAAGCTACGTATCGCGATTCAACAAGGAGAGAATAGCTATCCCAAATCTCCACCAACCGACAGCAGTAGAAACATTCAGGAATGGCTTGCAGGCGGACAGTAGCCTTTATAAGAAGTTGACGAAAAATCGGTGCTACACTATGGATGAAGCTTTGACGAGAGCCCGAACGGAGATCAGATGGGAAGAAGATAGGAGAAACACGAAGGGAGAAAGGTCTTCTGACATTCGGGAGAAGGGGTGGGTCCTTCCAGGCGACCAAAAGAGACTTTTAAGTCAAGCATGCCATCTTCCGACCGAAGGATATACCGTCCGAAGGATGCCAGACCTTACGACAGGACCCCCAACCACAGGCCTGTTATCTTCGACATGAGAGAAGGGTCCTCAAACGTCACCTCACGGCTCCCAGACTACAACTTCACAGTCTCGCCGGGAGAACTTGTTTCAGTCCTCAGGAAGATGGGAAGTGAATTCAAGTGGCCTCCACGGTCAAGAGACAATTCAGGAAAGAAGGATACAAGCAAGTGGTGTGAGTTTCACCGGGATTACGGCCATCCGACGGCTGACTGCATCGCTTTGAGGCTAGAAGTCCTAGAGTTACTAAATAAAGGACATTTGAGAGATTTGCTAACAGAAAAAAGGAAAAACTACATTGGTCCGGAGGGAAGATCGAGTGGAGGCTCCAATGCCGCCTCCAGTCAACAGCACCGTCAATGTCATTTCTGGAGGTTCAAAAGTGAGTGGAGTTTCTTATTCGGCGGCGAAGCGACAGTCGAGGATGGTTTCCTCCGTCCTTCCGGACCACGGGCGAGCTGTTTCGGGGGGTCACACCGGCTTGGTGATCGAATTCTCAGACGACCGATTGTCTGGCCATGTCAATCCACACCATGATGCCTTGGTGATATCCCTTCAAGTGGCCAACTTATGGTCAAAAGGGTGATGGTCGATACTGGGTCATCCGCCAATATTATTTTTAGGTCAGCACTCAATGATATGGGAGGATCAGAGAAAATGAACTCAGGTATATCCGTCAAATGTATACCTGAGTTCATTTTCTAGGTCAGCACTCAGGTATATCCGTCACGAAATCTAATTTCGTGTCCATAATCTATCCACCCGTAGATTATGACGATCACGGATAATCTCGTTGAACCATATAGGTCGAGGTCATGGCAAATGTATAATTCCTCCGTCACAGGTATCCGGATAAATCCCAGAGATATAGATGTAAATGTCAAATCTCTACAGGGATTATCCAGTCGAATATTCCATTAGCAATCTCTAAAAGAATGTTTAGAACTAGCTTCTAAACTTTACCACGGGCCCATGGTTTTATCTGATTGCTAATCATATGGACTACATATGCTCTGATACACAGAACTGACGGATCATATCTTGATACACATAGGACACCCTAAGGATCTGTCTACACCCAACGAACAGGCGGAGGTCTGATCTAAATAGATCGGTGACGTGACTGCCATCTAAGTGTAGAAGATGTCTCATGTGCCCTCAATGGCATCTCAAGTCTAAGAATCACAAGTGCTACTCAACCCGAGAAGATTCTTATTGACGCTGGTGTACCATCCATTAAGAATCTTTGGTGAGTCGTTCAGTGTTTATCCGCTATAAACACCTACACGTCTATACTAGTCTCCAAGACTAATGGTTCATTGAGAAACCATTGGAATCATATATTCCAGTATACGACATGTACCGGTCTCAACGGGTTTACTATACTGACCAGGTAGTGTAAACCTTGACCAGGAACAGTCTGAGAATGACAACGTAATGATACTACTCAATGTCAGTTGCGACGCTTTTGCAACAGTACCATGACTAATCATTCTAAGGTCAATACGTCTTTACCATATTAAAAGATAAATTATATTATAGAAACTGCATATATTATTCATAATAATAATGTTTTACAGAAGTATTCAACAGAAATACAACTGGGAATTGGCGCTCTGAGCACCAACCCCAACAAAATCTCTCACTTGCTCTAGTGCCAATATCGATTGTATCTAATACCCATCGACTTCACGTGTTTATCAAACAACTTCGGAGGTATGGCCTTCGTCAGTGGGTCTGCTACATTATCTTCACTCGGTACCTTGCACACGATAATATCCCATCGCGACACGATCTCTCGAATGATGTGGTACTTGCGTTCCACATGCTTCGACTTCTGATGCGCCCTCGGTTCCTTTGCTTGCGCAATGGCTCCAGTATTATCACAGTATAACGGAATCGCATTCTCGATACTTGGGACAACTCCCAATTCTGTGATAAAGTTCTTTTTCCACACAGCCTCTTTTCCAGCTTCAGAAGCTGCAATATATTCCGCCTCAGTGGTGGAATCTGGTGTTGATCCCTGTTTGGAACTCTTCCAAAAAACTGCACCTCCGTTAAGGGTAAAGACAAATCCAGATGTAGACTTTCTATTATCAGGATCCGATTGAAAATCGGAGTCTGTATACCCATTAACCTGCAGTTCGTTTCCTCCATAAATTATTAACTATCCATGGTACCTTTAAGATACTTTAGGATATGTTTATGGCCATCCAATGGTCATTACCTGGATTGGACTGATATCGACTAGTTACGCTAACAACGAAACTGATATCAGGCCTCGTACATAACATGGCATACATTATGCTACCCAAACACGAAGCATAAGGTTGGTTAGACATTCTAACCTTCTCATCTTCTGTTTGTGGACATATCTTCTTAGAAAGATGAATCCCATGTCTGAACGGTATGTTTGATGTCTTACAGTTACCAAAACTATACCGTTCCAAGATCTTATCTATGTACGTTGATTGGGATAACCCAATCAACCTCCTTTGTCTATCTCTATAGAGTTTTATCCCCCTAAAACATAGGAAGCTTCTCCCAGGTCCTTCATGGAGAAATTCTTACAGAGGTATGTTTTGACGCTTTGTAACATACCTAAATCATTCCCAATGATTATGATGTCATCAACATATAGGACTAAAAACGACCATGCTCCCACTGGCCTTCTGATACACACAGGATTCTTCCAAATTCTTGAGAAAACCAGACGATCTAATAATCTCGTCGAATAGAAGATTCCAACTTCGTGAAGCTTGTTTAAGTCCATAAATGGACTTCTTAAGCTTACATACCATACCCGAGGTTTCGCTGGATGCGAAACCTTCCAGCTCCATGTAGATTCTTCATCAAGAAATCCATTTAGAAAAGTCGTTTTGACATCCATTTGCCAAATC